>CAJNDT010003057.1:321827-546043 GCA_905221615.1 Symbiodinium sp. CCMP2592 | reverse complement strand
CCGTGGGAAACCTGGCGACCCGTGCGTCAGCGCCGTCCTGCTGTGCGTGCGCGATCGCATGGGCCACAAAAGTGGTGGCCATGTCCCGTCCCCGATCGCGTGCGGATGACCGGGCGGTAGCACCTTCCTTGGCACACTGGCGAGCGGTCAGCTTTGCGCGTCTCGCAGCCTAAGTTACAGTAGCCTTCCACTCGGTGGTCGGCGTACTTCCCCGGCGGAGGCTGTGCATTCACGCCTGGGGGCAACTGCCACACAACGGAAGTTTCGCTTGCCAGGAGGTCGCATGGCTCCGGCCACGCATCCCAAGCCCGAAGCTGTTCTTCACGTTCACGACGGCGGGCTGGAGCCCTGTGCTGTCCCTGGCGCCGCGGCCAAGGTCGTGTCGGAGGCGTTTGGTCTCGGAGGCGGCCGCTTCTGCAACACCTTGGCCACCGGGTCTGTGCTCGCGGCTTTGGCGGCATGGCTGCAGGCGAAACGCCTTTGGCCAGCAGCGACTGTTCCGCCAGTTGCAGCGTCGCATCCCGCGCTGCTATTCGCGCTGCATAGTGAGCATCGGTTCCCATGAGAACCTCATGGCCGATGCCAAGCACTCTGCGAATCTGAACCGATCCCAGCGAGCGAACCAAAACGCGGATGTCGTCGTCTGCGAGGCGGGGCAATGCCTCAAACACGCCCATCGCGTTGCGGAAAGCCTCCACCGTCGTCGCTGCGCTGCCGGCAGCTCCAGCTGCATCCGAACTGGTAGCCGGAGAAGTCGAGGACATGGCTGCGCGGGCGAGCGAGCGACGGCTAGTCCTGAAAAGCTTGAAAGAACCTCGAGCGGGCAACAGCTACGGTCGTTTGCTGTTGCCGCTCGTACATGTCACTCCGTGCACACGTGCACTACACAACAAGACATCATTAATGGCATCAGGAGGGAGGGACGAGTCCGCGAGCTGTAAGTCCACCCATGCCTGCATGGCCTGTGCTTGTGGGCTATGTGCTCGGACAGCTGACTCCAGTAGCACGGTAGGCCTGGGAGGCGCGTATAGCTCCTTGGGGGGGTTCCAATGTCGGATAGGACGTAGCACGGCCAATACCGGCAGGTGTCCTCACTTTTTCCATCCCCCTAATAACCCCAGAGTCACAAGAGGCTTGGCTTGTTTGGCCTGTCCTCTTGCAGAATTGGCAAAGGTGAAAACATAATCTATCTGTGAGCGCGTTTCACCCTGCACGTAGGCATGACCGCGACCACTGCCCCAAGTGTTTGAAGCAACCAGCATGTGGGAAACAACAAACCTCTGAAATGCCTCATCCTGAACCCCAGTACTGGCTCTAGGAGTACTTGAGCGCCCCACTAAATTTTGACTGGCATACAACTGAGCATTGAAATCTCCAGCAAGCATGAGTGTGTCTCGAGCAGGTATAGCTCGGAGTGCTGAGGCCAAGGAGCCCAGGAATTTAGCTCGATCTTTGTTCTGGTGTACCGTCTTCTGAGATGACCAAACATGCTGGTAAGCTACCAGAGCATGAACCCGAGCTCCGTAATTTCCAGGAGAAGGAAGCCTGGAGTAAGCGTCCTCGCATATGCTCCTTCCATCGTAAATTGTCTTCTTATCAATAGCAGGCGAGAGGAGCAGCATGACACCGTCCGCGCGAGTGGTGTCAACCGTGGGCGCTGGGGCGCCTAAGCTGTCATCCTGCGGTCAGGCGTTTGCCCGAGCAGCGCCCTTCTTAGCGGAGCTGACGCATTGCCAGCCCTCGACCGTAAACTCTGCCGTCTCGTTCCAGTGTGTCTCCTGGTCTCCTGCAAAGCTAGGACATCGCAAGTGTCCGAAGCTTTAGTGCGGAGAGCCCGGTTTTTACTTCAGCCCATTGCTGCACTCCAAGGTGCCCAGCATTCCGTGAAAGTAACCGTAATGGTTTGCTGCGCGTACCTCCACGGGGCCGGCGGGCAGGCCTAGGGGAAGGTTGTCGAGTGAGCCGGGAGTATGGGGGGCTCTAGGCCGCTGTGTCTGACGTAGTCAGGAGTGAGGGTGCCATTCCGGCATGGTTGGCTCTCTTGCTTGCGAATAAATACCCTGTTGCAGGCTCTGCGAAAGGCTCGTTTGCCAATTCTGGTGCACAGGCGACGCCGCCATCCGCTAGTTTCGAAACCAGGACCTGGGTCCAGAACGCCTACCTCGTTGCTGTCATGTGCGACGTTAGCTGCGAGGCCCGGGAAATGGGACCCGGCTGACCACAGAGGCACTCGGCAGAGGCACCGCAATATGGCTCAATCAGTCGGACAACCCTTACGCTTGGCGAAGGGAGCCTGTTGCGAGCCTCTAAAGTTAGTGACCCCAGCCTGGTTAGATAGCGACCCTGCCTTCTGTGATGCGTGCCGGCAACAACAGCAACAACAACAACAACCGCAACAACCGCAACAACCGCAACAACCACAACAACCACAACCACACCCACAACTGACCACAACCACAACAAGAACAAGAACAAGTACAAGAACAAGTACAAGAACAAGTACAACAAGTACAACAAGTACAACAAGTACAACAAGTACAACAAGTACAACAAGTACAACAAGTACAACAAGTACAACAAGTACAACAAGTACAACAACAACAAGTACAACAACAACAACAAAAACACCAACAACAACACCACCACCACCAACAACAACAACAAGTACAACAAGTACAACAACAAGTACAACAACAACAAGTACAACAACAACAACAACAACAACAACAACAACAACAACAACAACAACAACAACAACAACAACAACAACAACAACAACAACAACACAAACAACAACACAAACAACAACACAAACAACAACACAAACAACAACAACAACAACAACAACAACAACAACAACAACAACAACAACAACAACAACAACAACAACAACAACAACAACAACAACAACAACAACAACAACAACAACAACAACAACAACAACAACAACAACAACAACAACACGAACAAGAACAGCAACAGCAACAGCAACAGCAACAGCAACAGCAACAGCAGCAGCAGCAGCAGCAGCAGCAACAGCAACAGCAACAGCAACAACACCAACAGCACCAACACCAACAGCACCAACAGCACCAACAGCACCAACAGCACCAACAGCACCAACAGCACCAACAGCACCACCAGCAACCGCAACAGCAACCGCAACAGTAACCGCAACAGCAACCGCAACAGCAACCGCAACAGCAACAGCAACCGCAACCGCAACACCAACAGCAACAGCAACAGCAACAGCAACAACAACAACAACTAAAACTACAACTTTAACTTTTCATTCGCACGGGGCGGGCGAAGCCGTTGCCCTGCACCCACATGCGTCCCGCCCCTTAGGGCAGCAGACTACGGGGTGACATGTCAGGGTGCTTCTCTGTGTTGGTTCCAGACCGGGGCTTTCTCATATGGGATGTGAGTTGCCCAACCTTTGCGGTGCCTCCTCGTCGCTCTAAAGGCCGGAGGGATGAATTGAGAACGATGCTTTGGGTTTAAGCTCAGAAGCTATTTTCCTGGCGGCTCTGGAAGAGAATCATCAGCGGTTTGCCGGGTCTGTTCGCAGAACCAGTTCTATGTTGGCCGACCATGGTGAGCTGCCTGGAGGAGTAACTCTGCTCATGCCAGTGGTCTGCCACTTGGACCTTTGGCGCGAAGGCCGGTCCGGCACCGGTCCCGCCATTGGCCGCCATGAGCTCGATCGCTGTCACCTGGCGCCTGGCGTCTGACCGGAGGTGGGGTTCGAGAACTGCGATCTCCTGTGCGATCGGTACGTTCCGGCAGGCCGTACTATGTGCTGCCTGCTGATCCATTACTCAAAAGCAAAGCTCCCGCCTAGGCTGAAAGAGGACTGGCAGAGAAGAAAAGTCAGTAGAGTCACCTTTTCACTGATGGCTGACCGGAGGGAGCAACTCCTCTCCATGAAAAGATTGCGTTTGGGGAGTGACTCCGTCAGAAAAAGAGCGATCGCTGCTAGGGTTGCCCCTCTATAGGGGGTTGCCGTCGCGATCATATCGCTTCCAGGTCTTTACTGGTAGCAGGTGATGCATGAGGGTGGAAACGCGTCAGAGGTGAGGATCACAGAAACGAATGCCTTGCCGAACAGCTTGTGGATCGACCCCAATCATCATTGTTGAGTTCTCGTGCAGGCCGGATCCATCGGGGCTATCCCTGTCTGCCGCGGAGATAAAGTGAACACGGTCTTCCCCCCCGTGGCTCCGGGGATAAGACCCTTGTCCTTGATGGCGTCAAAGAGAGCCCACTGGGTGCCAGGGAGAATCTTCTTGAGGAACATCTCTGCCGTAAGTTCCGCCAGCATCACTGCGGGAGTGGAGCTTGCAGTGCCCGAATATAACGGGGGGAGCCGTCTAGTTCTCCAAACGCGTAGCTTTCCTTGGCATTGCTGCACACGACCTTGGCAGGTCTCCCTGTCGCCGCCTGAGATTTGATCCTTGGCCATGCCAGAAGGTCCATGACTCTGGCCCATCCTGAGGGGGAGACCTCAATACAAGGCTCGGACCGCAGAGCTGAGTAACTCCTCTCTGAAATGCAGGGAGAGTGACTCCACCCTAAGTAAGATCCGGGGCCTGGGTTGCGTTGGTGGAGCGCCTCGGTCAGTCGAGGCCAAGACCCTGGAGGGCTGCCATCGCGGTGCTCACAGCCACTTCGAGGGAGCCACTTCTGTCGCGAATATGTTCGCCGAGAGCGATCTGAGTGACTCCACCCTTAAATTCCCACCCCTTGCTTCTTTAGCTGCTGTTCCTTTCGTTGCGACTTTTTGTGGGCCGGATAATTCTCGCCATGAGAACGAGCTGATCGCCTCCATTGCCGAAATTGCCGAAGAGCTTGACAGAAGGCACCCTATTCCTGTCCTCCAGGACGCTCCGATCCTGCTGGCGCGCCGGATGTGCCATGTCCGCAACCAGATAGAGTCCCGAGTTGATTGGAGATAGGGAAACTTGCTGGCGGGATCAGATCAAAGGTTCTGAGTTAAGGGATGAAGATCTGTTGGGCTTTCTTGGACATCAGAAGCGGCGTGCTTCCAGTTGCATCTTTCAGCCAACATGAAAGAAACTGACACAGCTGAAGGGTTGCAGTTGTCATGAAGGAAAGCACCAAGGCCATAGCTGAGTGGATCTTAGCTGCTGCCGTGAACCTGGGCGCAAGGGACACTCATTGCTATGTCCTGCTGAGGTAGATGTGGCACTTGCAATCAAGACTGTAGTTTCTCCTATCTCCGAGTTCGTGGACCTTCGCGGAGTGACTCCAGTGGTCGCCTAGTAAAGTGACGGTGCACCCGTGAACATTATCCTGTGCTTTGGCCCTGACGACCTTTTACCAAAAACTCTGAGCTACTCCGGGGCTATGTCCGACGGTCTCTTCTCGATTGTCGTTGAGAAAATCCGACGCTGACTGCCTCTAACCGGCTGGACTTTGTGCGGGGAGAATCTCTGCCGTTCGCAGGACTCGACGCGGCTCAGCTACCGCCGCTTATTCGAGCCTTGTTCACCCCCCACCCGGCTACGGACAAGTTCAGTGTCCGGTCCTCCCTCAGCGAAGAAGAAGACTTGGCGCAATTGATCTATTTCCGAAATAAAGCCAGTTTTGTGCAGCTCTGGCAAAATTTGGAGACGAGGCTGATGATGCGTGTGACCACTTGTGTCACCCTCTCCATCAACTCCACGTCGTACTTTTGCTGAAGTAACGCCTCAGGGGACTGTAGAGTCCGATTTGCGAAGCGCATGGTTGCGAGATAGCACATACCCACTTGCATCAGTGCCCACTGCTGCCTTTGTCTGATTTGGTGCCACTCAGCCACTCCGGAGGGGTGTTCGAGGTGGAGGACAATGTCGCACACACATTCTGCCGGGAATATCGCTGCGACTAGACTAAGGAGCTGGGCTTTTATTTTATCATCACTCGACGCGACGTGATCAACTGCTCCAGCTCCGTCATCGCTGCACCTGGGAGTAACTCCGCTCCGCGTGCAACTCTATAAACGCGTGGCAGAGTGGTAGATAGCGGCAAATCGGCAAATGTCGGCAGAAGCACAGGCGTCAGCTAATTCATCGACTGATCGTAAGCCATCGGAAGATGCTGGGGAGGCTAAACTGAGGGAGATTTGTGTACTGCGAACGGCAATCTCTCTGCTTCGGACTGTTGTACATATTGAAATCTGAGACGGGAGCACCTCCATCGCCTCTGCTGAAGGAGCAGTTCCATCCTGCAAGGCCCTGGCCGACAAGGAAGATGATTTCTGAACTTTAATTAAAACAAGAATGCACAAAAGTGAGGGCTTTTGCTAACAAAGGCTAGAAGCTTCCGTTTGGAGTAGCTAATGCATGTCCCCCGGCTAGCATACTCGTGAGGTGAGGCGGAGGGGCTGGTGACATAACTCGTTGTCTATGCAAGAAGCTAACGGATTTGTCTCGTGAGTGGCGAGGCCTGCGTGCCCTGCTTTTGACAATCGGCGTTCAGCAGGCAATGGCCACTCTCCCTCTGCAGCAAAGTGAGTCTGCTAGTTTCAGCTGATCCTGTGCGTTCTGGTCCTTACTCACGACCAGCAGTCGCTCCTTTGCCTTTATAACTCTTTGAAGAATCGAAGAGCAAGAGCCTGCTTACGGAGCGCATGTCCGTTCGTACGTAGGAGATGAAGCTCACGTCTGACGAGAGAGCCGTGTCTAGGCTGCCAGGCCTGGGGCTGAGAGTTCCTGCTCCCTCAACCTTGGTCATTGCCCCTACCTCCTCCTTTACCACCGCTAGATGTTCCTCGTTTTGTTGGGAGCAGCTCTTGCTTTTTGTCGCCTCCTCCCGATGGCATGGCATCTCCCCGCTTTGGTGCCTGCGTGTCGTCCATTGCTGCTATCTGAAGAAGGGCCTGTAATGACATGGGGAGAAACTCCACATTTGGGATCCACTGCTATCTGCCTGGCTGAGCCTCTTGCTTCTCCATAAAAAATATGACTGTTGGCTGTGATGCGTGAGTCCGACAGCGTGCATGGGGACGGTGGTTTGGATTCATCGCCTGGCTGCAACTGGCCTTGACTGCCCACCAGAGCTCTATAGTGTCCCGAAGTGGTCTCAGCACCTAGGTGTGGGATCATGGAGGTTAGTTAGACGATAGCTGTGCCACCCTACTTCTATGCCATGGCGAGAAAAAACCGGAAGCCTCAAAGTCTCTACCACGCTGACGCTGCCCATGATCTTGGCTCGTTCTGGGAATCGCGGGGGTGCCAGGCATAATGATTGACAGGCTTCAAGCAATGCGTGCACCTTCGGCTGAGCGGAGGCTTGAACCTGAGAATCAATGTATATTGGTGATGTACCCTCCTCACCTACGATTGTCCCTCCAGAACCGGAGAGCGAGTCTCCCAGCTCCCAAAGGACATTGGACGCAGACTCTGAGATCTCGTGGAGGAGTTTTGAGGCATCAGGCTGCATGCCATCGAACATCCAACCTGTAGTTGAATCAGAGAAGGCTGTGTGTTCAGGAGCGATCCTGACCATGCGGCTGACCGATATGGGAGGTTGTCAAAGTTATGGTCCCTGTTTGGGCCCTTATTATAATACGGCACCTAATATTTAAGGTAACCAAGAAGAGGCCATAATTTTGCCAACTACCCATATTGCTGGGCCTAAAGTCCCTTCCCGAAGTCGAGCTGACTGCCCAATGTAGGCACTGTCTGACGGAATTAGCGTAACAGTGGTTCCTTGCGTTGGCTAGCAGCAAGAATCCTTCAAGTACGAATATATAGCGGGGTATCTAGACCAATTGGGTTGGAGGAGCCCCAAGACTTTTCTTTGACAGAGCCCATTACGGCCTTGGCTTTGGGCCTGGATTCATACGCCTTACGCACTTCTTGTAGAAAATGTGACTGCTAAAGGGGGACACACTGCTGAACATGCCTGGTAGCAGGTTCTCTCGGCTACTCATGACGGATGGATGCTGCTTATTGAAATGTTGTTTCACGCCTTTATAATTACTGCTAATGGTTTTGTCTGTCCACAGAGTGCGCAACTCTCCATGAGACTTGTGTGAAAAGCTGGGCGCTTGGCCGCTTCCTCCGGATCCTTAACGGTTGCCTGCGTGAGCTACTCCTTCTGATCCTGGGGCCACTTGGACCTCAGAGGGAAGTTCTTCCGGCTGCCGATGTATAGTAAGCTCACCTTGTGCCATGTAGAGGCTTTTACATGTTCTCGGAGGTAGCAGTGCGAGGCAATTTTTGCGGTGACAAGTTACGCAGGTAGTCGAGCCTGCATAAGAGCGCTTGGCAAGATCAAAGGGAGGCCCCTTGCGTAACACGCGACTCCGGATGGGACTTCTGTAAGCGCCTTCGCGGTGCACCTGTGCCTACAAAAATGGCACCGCACTCTGAGCAGGTCACCAGGCTGTCTGCCTGCGCTTCCGCTGACATGTACGTGGGCTAGTTGCGCTGCTATTCTTTCTGGTAAGTACAGCGGAGTCAGGGCTGAGTCCGCTTGCGCTTGTCGCTTCGCAAACTTCTGCAATCTCTCCTGCAGTTGCTGCTGAGCTGTGGGCACGCGGTGTCGCCGGAGTAGCTCCTGGGCTTCGACTCGCGGGTGTCCTGGAATTAGCTCCTCAGGACGAACCGTAATTGATATGTAAGAGCTTAGCAAGCCGTGTTGTGCTAACCCTACCACATGCAAGCCACACATGGCAGAAGCCCACGCGGTGATGCGCCATACCGATTTTCGCCTGCCTGTCGAGATGGCCACTTCCGTCACTGTGGCTTTGCTGGCCGACATGCGATGATGAAGAGTCTTGGATTCATAATCCTGGTATGAGAGGATAACGCCAACATACGGAGTTTGGTTTTGCTGTGAGACTAGCTGACTAGCCTGCCTGCAGGCAGCTCCACACACTTGACGCCATCTACCTTGCGTATTTGCTTCTCTCCGACCGTCTGAGCAGAGCCTCCTTGAAGCTGGAGCAGAACGGCTGACTTACCGTGAAGCCAAGCTCCACCAGCTGATCCAAGAGTATGTCGCAGAGCTCTGGGGCTTCCTGCAGCTCAGTAAAGTCAGCGACGTGTTGTTGTAGCAAGCTGTCACCCGCGTACATCGTTAGAAGCTTGGCTAGCTGACTTGCCTAACTGTTGCCGACCTGCGAAATAGCAATCCTGTGGCAAAGGCGCATAGTGACCGGGCCAGTTTACAGCCTTGTGCTAAGGTGTGATCCGAGGTAATCATCTGATAAAGTGCTCGTATGTCGAGACACCCAACAACTTCTATAAGAAGTGGGTCTGCCGAGGCTGCTTCAAGTGCTTCGCGTAGACGGACTCGGTCGACTGTATCAAAAGCTTTGCTCATGTCCACGCTTTAAGTGAGGCTTCCCCGCAGTTTTACTCCCTTGTTGCCCTGTCCCGCTTCCCTCTGAAATTTTTTGCGAGCGATCTCTTGCTTCATCCATGTGCGTTTGAGATTTGCAGATGGCTTCCTCATTCGCTTTGCCGGGACGAAGCCGGACTGGGTGACACCCGACATGGCCTGCTTGAGCTCTTCAAGCGTTGTCGCACGAGACCAGCAAGAATGTTGCCCTCGGGTGCAGTTACCCCTATCGGTCTGAGGGATGACGGGGGATCGAGCGTCTTGAGGGGGTTTAAGCAGCTATGATATCTTGGAGGATGTGATTGCTGTAGAAAGCTCCGACCGACTGACGCCCTGGTTCAAGAGATCTGCCAAAAGCTGATGCGCCTCTGGACCAAGAGATCTGCAAGCTACAACCGGTGGGCAGCCTCTAGCGACTGCTTTGCCAACCTCAGTAGTCTTCAGCTGATCTCTGACCTCGGCAGCAGAAGTTTCTAATCATCCCGTGATTCCTGTCACTGAGAAATCCTGACCGCTACCAAACAGGTCTTTAGAGTACGTCTCTAGTTGAACCCTCTCCTCCTGAGAATTCAGGAAATGACCGTTTTACTGAGCTGCACACTTGCTCTGTTGGCTTTCCGGACTTGAATTTCTTGATGATCTCGAACAAGGAGTGAATACCATACTGCTTAGACTTGGAGGCTGCTTGAAGGAGCTGTGCGTCTATCTCGGCCTGTCCCTGACGTTGCTTCCTTTGTTTAGCTGTGCGGGCTTGGCGGCTTTGGCTGGCCATTGCCTGCCAGCATCGCCAGACCATGCGGACTTTCAAGTTCGAGCGCAGGTCCGCCAACACCTCAAGGACCTTTCCCATAAGCTGATGTCCTCAGGCCGCCGCTAGCCGACCTTCTGCAAAAGGGGCTACGGACGGTGGCTAGCTTTTCACCAGGCGAGCTTCGGTACCCCGCACGCTAAGCCGACCAGGTTGCTACTCAAGACAACTGCTATGCCAGACTTTGTCTACGAAGGCATGCCCAGCTACAACGAAAATGCTGCTAAAGGCCTCAAGACCTCAGGCTCTGAGAAGTGGCCCGCTAGGATGTGCCAGTGGCTCGCTGCAATCCTGGCCGACTCCTGCCAGCACCCTGCTAACGCGCCCCAGGAAGGGGGGTGCTGGACCGGGTGTCCGCTACCCGAGGCCTTCCCGACCTGTGAGCCGGAAGCGGTGCTGAGTGGAAAGCAACTTCGTAGAGCCTGGTCCATTGTGGAGCTCAGCGAGACCCAGGATAGCTCAGTGGTCAACGGAGTCAGTGAAGGCGTTGATTTTGGGGTCTCTTAGTCTATAACTGTCTTCCACGGTTGACTGATTGTAGAAAGGAACTGCTGAAGCGGAGTATCTCCTGCTATGATGTAGGCCTCCTAAAATAGGGTAGCGACGGCTGCCGTCCCTCCATTGTGTTACCGGGAATTGTCTTTTGGGCTGGCACGCTTTCCCGGACCTGTCGCCTGACTCATCCGAATGAGTGCATAGTCAATCTGAGTGACCGAATTGCCTTGACTGTGAGAGGCAGGTCGTTTGACTCCCCATGTGTTAGCGCCTCTGCGCCCCAATCGGCTGACATTCAGGGTGCAGGGTCCTACATGCTTCCGGTCCGTACGAAGAGACATGTTGTAATCTCCCAGAACTAACAGTGCGTTTCGGCTTGGGAGCCCCGCAAGGATTTACTCAAGGTATTAAGGAAGACTGTGCGTAGTTTCTTATTCGCTTCAAGTGTTTGCTTGGATCTCGAGACGCACTGGTAACGGTAACGGCTGAACACGTCATGGACACCTCTGTTCCGGGATTCGCGCGTGCAGCAACCGACCTGGCTGCAGCTCATTGAAGCGAATTTCACTCGCCTTGCAGAGTAACTGATGAATCATCACTCGGACCCCCGCTCCCTTCACACCTGTGGAGCCTAAGCTCAGAACGGGCCAATCACCTTTGGAGAACTGCCAGCTACCACGCCAGTGAGTTTCCTGTATGGCTAATCTCTTGACGTGCTAGCAGTCCGAGGTTTTAAGCACGGAGAGTAACTCTTCCCACACAGCCGTCGTCAACGAACCTGAATTCCATGTGAGATAATTCACCCTGGTTTGATCAAAGAATCCTGTTGATTTCCCTCGAGTTGTTTGCTTGGGCTGAGCTGGCGATGCTGGAGCACCTCCTAATAGTGTGATTGTCATTTAGTACTGCACACTACCATTCTGAAAGGCCTTACGGACTGCCTTTTTGGTAAGATCGTTTACACTCCCTTTAGGAGCATGCTGTCTTGTCGTGGTCAAATCACTGGGCTGTTTCGCTGAACTGATGTTCAGTACTGCTCCTGTCGGCATCGCAGAACCGACAACCCTCACCCCTGTGACCTCTCAGTGCATACTGTACAGTAAAGCGAATGGTTCCCTCCCGGACTTGGGGCCGGGACAGCTATGACAGCTCAGGCGCTGGCAAATAACATGGCAAGTAAGGAAGAGGCAAACTGTACTAGCCGCTAGCCTGACCTGACCTGAGACGAGAGGCTTACACTACTACTACTACTACTACTACTACTACTACTACTACTACTACTACTACTACCACTACCACTACTACTACTGCTACTACTACCACTACTGTACTACCACTACTACTACTACCACCACTACTACCACTACCACTACCACTACCACTACCACTACCCCTACCCCTACCCCTACCCCTACCCCTACCCCCCCCTCCCACTGCCACTGCCACTGCCACTGCCACTGCCACTGCCACTGCCACTGCCACTACCACTACCACTACCACTACCACTACCACTACCACTACCACTACCACTACCACTACCACTACCACTACCACTACCACTACCACTACCACTGCTACCACTGCTACCACTACTACCACTACTACCACCACTATTACTACTACTACGACGACTACTACTGCTGCTGCTGCTACCACTACTACTACTACCACTACTACTAACACTAACACTAACACTAACACTAACACTAGCACTAGCACTAGCACTAGCACTAGCACTAGCACTAGCACTAGCACTAGCACTAACACGAACACGAACACGAACACGAACACGAACACGAACACGAACACGAACACTAACTCTAACTCTAACTCTAACTCTAACTCTAACTCTAACTCTAACTCTAACAACTACTACTACTACTACTACTACTACTACTACTACTACTACTACTACTACTGCTACCACTACCACTACCACTACCACTACCACTACCACTACCACTACTACTACTACTACTACTACTACTACTACTACTACTACTACTACTACTACTACTACCACTACTACCACTACTACCACTACTACCACTACTACCACTACTACCACTACTACCACTACTACCACTACTACTACTACCACTACCACTACCACTCCTACTCCTACTCCTACTCCTACTCCTACTCCTACTAGTACTACTTGTGCTACTAGTACAGCTAGTACTACGAGTACGGGTAGTACGACTAGTACTGCTAGCACTGCTAGTACTGCTAGTACTGCTAGCACTACTGGTACCACCACTACTACAGTACTTACTTGTACTACCACTCCTATTCCTACTCCTACTCCTACTAGCACTCCCACTGCCACTGCCGCTGTGCCACCATCACCACTACGACGCCGATTGCTGCTGCTATCACCCGTGCTGCTACGAATGCGACGACTCGCTCGACGACGAAGTTGGGAAGATCAACCTGGTTGTAAACGTCTGAGCAAACAAGGAAACACATGCCGGCCTGAACAATGTCGTTGGTAAGGACCGCCAACGGGCGGTGCCGAGTGAGCTCTAAGGCCTGAAACTTCCGTTGCACTGCATGGCACAGCTCGTGAGGCAGCAGTTGCAAGCTGCATGATTGCTGCTTGGACGCTGGAACCGCGCTGACACTTCCACACATGCCAAGCCCTTCCTGGCCTGTGGGTGCAGCCAGCCCGCCGACGCCTCGCTGGCGCCTCACGGGATGCAGGTGTGCGGACTGTCCTTCCATGTCAGCATCGCCGCCTCCTGCCAGGGCTGTGGAAGGCACCCAGTCGTAGCGCCCAAGCTCGGCATGGAAGGTCAGCAGGGCGCTGTCTAGCATCTCACGGGAGTACTGCTCCATGCGTGCCTCGCAGGACGCGCAGCTATGACGTCTCACAGATCGGGATGCTCGGAGTTGAGGTCTTGCAGCGGGTGCTGTTGTCGGGTGCAATACTGGCCATGAGACAAACTAACTCCCATTGAGAGGCGCCCGAGATGGAAAAAAGCAGATACTAGATCCGTGGGGTTGGTTTTGACATGTCGGCGCACATTTTGGCATGTCGGCCCGCGTTGTTGGCATGTCGGCAGCAGTCAAGTCTTGCCAAGTCGGTGCTTACCTTCTTGCATGTTGGCGCGCACTTTTGGCATGTGGCTTTTCAAATTAGCCACGTTCGCCAACTGCCATTGAGTCATTCCACCTACACTCCTTTAGTCATGTTGGCGCTTCTTTTCGGTGCATGTCGACGCCAACAGTACAGTTACTTTTGCATTCCATGTGCATCTGTGCACGGACGCTCACTCCGTCACTCGCCCGCTCGGAATGTCTGAAAGGAAATCTCCCTTGTTCATCAAATCGCCACCTGTCCGAGGCCACTTGCTTTCTGTCTGTCTGCCTGTCTGTCTATCTGTCTCTCTCTGTCTCTCTCGCTCGTTCTGTTATTTGCTTGGTCGCATGGCCTCGAAGATCCCTGCCACCGCTGGAAAGAAATGCCCACCTGCGGCTTGCACTGCAAGCTCAGGTCTCTCCAAAGTCACTGCACACATATCGACTCTCAGGACAGAGTGTGAATGCAACCGGATACAACATCGCGAGCCCATGAATGAAGGACATGAAGGTGATGAACACTATGATATCGGTGTAACAAAGCTAAAGCCTGCTGATGCACCTGCCTAATCGCTTCAGCGTAGACGATGCATGGACACACTGTCGAAGAACAGTCGTCAGCTGTGCAGCGTCGATCTTGGCCTGAAGCGAAGATTCCAGCGGGGACCGGACCGCGCTGCACGGCGCTTTGGAAGCACCGGTGCTCCGTGTCATGCATTGGACGGACTCGCCAAGTCGAGGCACGCTGAGTGTCGTTGCAGAGCCTTTGCCCTTAGCCAAGGTTCAATGTCGAGCGCATGAACTTTGCGCAAACCAGGAGAACTGCCGACAATAAGTCACAGGATGATCTCATCTCTGGGAAGGACATCGACATGTTCTGTTTCGGCTGTTTCACCGCATGGCGATGAGAACTGAAACAGTGCCAGTAGAGCACCAACCGAGCCAAACAGAGTGCCAGATTTTCCCGCGCACTTGCAAGCATGGGTCACTCGCGCTCGAACTCGAGGGAAGCACGTGGTGGCGCAGCAGCATCATCAACCACCTCAGCCACGCCATGCCATACCCATGCAAAGCCGAACCCAACATGATGGACTCAAATGCTTGCCTGCACCTCGACTGCACTCCTCGAACTTTGACCCTGCGGCGCCCTTTGAGTATGCAGACGGGGCACGTGACCTGGCTGTTGAGCCAAGTCCCAAGGGGCCCGTCGTCTTGTGGGAAAAGAGCCTGCCGAACGGACTGAAGCTGTTTGAAGACGGTCTTCTGACATAGGATTCATAGGATGCACACATTGTCGTTGCCTTGTACTGTGTGCCGATGTCGTATACGTGCCTCAGAAGATACCAGAAGCATCGTCCGGAACAAAGGAGAAAAAGCCACTGAGGCACTACTGCACCGGCGAGATGCGTCCGCAGCAGGTCAGCTGCATTCCGCAGCGCCGTCCCCACCTCCACGAGCTGTGCAGTCTTCGAGGGTTAAGAACTCTGCGGTTCGGCTTAATTGTAAAGTTGTAAAGAGTGGTTGTTGCCACACTTTGCTTCGCTTAGCGGATAGGGCTCACGTCGTCAACATCGCCAAGCCGCCCTTCAGCTTACTTAGCTTAAGCCGGGCTGAGGATCCTGCACTGCCACGGCTGTGGCGAAGAAGTTCAACCTGTTGCTTGTGGGTATCCAGGAACTTGCTGCGATGCCTTAGCTCTCTGCGTCCGGGGTACAGTAATGCTGACACTTCCCCAGACGAAGAATACCAAGGCACTCAATGAAGAGTTCACGAAGTTCTTCCTGCGAAGTGACCCAGGTGAAAGCAGCTAGAAACTGCATCTGCCATGGTAAATCTTACGCCACCTACTTAACCCAAGGAATGGCAGCCATCACTCAACTACCCTGCCGTATGTTTTCATGGCAATCTTGCAGGGTGAGACAGCTCTGTTTTGCGTTCTCAGCGGTGCAAGATTTCCTCCATCCAGCGAAGAGAAAGCAAACTCCCGATTGAAGGTCTTTCAGAATATCACAGGACATCCTGCATCTGCCACGAAAAGCCGCAGTAACCCTCAAATCGAGTAGGGCAGCATGGCTCAAAGTTGATCTAGTGTGAGCTGGTCTATGAGACTCAATGCTTTGCCTTTCTCATGCTCGTCCGGAAGGCCCAACAAAACAACCAGCTCAGTGCCAGAAGCCAGGTTTATAGCACACAAGCCGGCAGTCGTCAATGTCCTTGACAGAGGCTTGATGGCCCGCCACTCGGAACGGGTGTATCAACTCTTGCTGTGTCGTATCGGGGGTCTGAACGCCAAGATTGACTCCTCTGGTGCTGCGAATGCCCGAGCCGTCTGCGCAAACTGTCCATGATTGAAACTCTGGCCACTTGCTACGGGCTCAACAGTCTTGCCACAGGCCCCGGAAATAGAAATAGCCCCCTGCCTGATTTGTAGTTGCGGGCATCTGTGCTTTACAAGCACTGGAGTGACCGGTAACAATAATATTGTACATTTTCTGATGGGGTCTGCGGATCCGCACTTTCCCTACTTGGACGGTTGTCGATAAAAGGCGAAGTGTTCCATGAATTCGGCTTCCTGAAAAAAAACAAAGATACCAGTACGATATCTGGAAGACAGCCTACCACCACATTGAGCATTGCCCTCTGGCCCTGTTGTGTGTGTGTGTGTTTGTTTGTTTGTTTGTTTGTTTGTTTGTTCGTTCGTTCGTTCGTTCGTTCGTTTGTTTGTTTGTTTGTGTGTGTGTGTGTTTGTTTGTTTGTTTGTTTGTTTGTTTGTTTGTTTGTTTGTTTGTTTGTTTGTGTGTGTGTGTGTGTGCGTGCAACCCCTTCCCAATGTGTACAGTAGCATCGAAGTCAGTCCTCGGAGTGGCGCTGCACTCGCCGCAGGAAGCCGACAATGCGCACGCAGGCTGGAAGATGGATGTCCTTATCGGAACTAGGTCTGGGAGAGGCTGCGGATGCAAAGACGCACCGCTCGTGTCTTTCTCAACTCTCGCAAAACCGACTCCGGACCCCAAAGAATGAAACCCAGACAGTTCTCAAGCAGCTATGCCGACTATGCCAGCACAAATCACAAACAGCGAACACAACATCTAGTAGTCCAAGCATGTCCAAGCCCTACAAAGTCAAGAACCATTCCAGGAGATTCCAGGAGCACACTGCTTTGGACTCCATGAAGAAACTGTGGTGGGAGCACGTGAGACCTCAAAGTGTGGCCCTGCTCGGGACATCAGGGGACTGTGACCGTAATGCATGCCACTGGCACACACAAGATTCATCAGTTTCGGAAGTGCGAGAGGGGCCGAGGAATGCCGAGGACGGCGGAACGATCCCACTGCCTGAAGTTACTACCTTCTCAAACCCGCTATCCTTCGACACCCGGATGTATCTTGAGTATGCAGCCCGCAGGTGCAACCATCCTGAACTTTGTTTTCGGCGATTCAGGCCTAATTAGGCATGCAGTTGAGGGAGAAGTAATGAGGGAAAGCTTGTTGGGGCTGTCCCTGATGTGCGATGTTTGACCCTTCAGTTGCTGCAGGGATTCCGTTCTGAGCTGCGCCGCCAAGGAATCGCGGAGATTAGTCCTTTGCACAGCCACCTCAGGCATCCCATGGAAACTCTGCGAATCTTCGGAAGGCAGAAGGAGGACATGCTCTTTGCGGATGGTGCCATGTTAGCAGAGCTATGCAGGCCTGATGCTTCATGTGCGTCAAAACATGGATGTCTTCTCCGCGAGCTTCATGTGCTTGTAACAAGCTCTTGCAGAAAGCCTAAGCTGCGAGTGCTGCCGAGATTTTGCCATCAAGCGACCGATCGGGGCGAGACATGTTTGCCATCGTACGGGCCCCCATGATGAAGCCGTCACTCAGTCGCCACCAAGATCCCCGAAGCCCAGACTCAGAGCTGGGGCTGGGCGGGCTGGGAGCCCTTGTGCAGCCGAGGTCACAAGAAGCTCCAAGGACTCTTCGTACATCTGATTCCGGACACAGGCATCTAGCCTCGTCTAGGTGCTTCGCCGCTCCACAGAAGCACAAAGGCCCAAGAGAAGCTAAGAGCGATCTCCGCCGGGCCACAGCTGAGGCAGCTCCAGAAGCTCGAGCAGAGCGCCGTGCTGCGTCAGCCTGGAATCGACTTTGGCGACCAAGCACTCGAAGTCCTAAATCCATTCGCTATATGGGACTTTATGCATCTTTATGCAGTTTGGCATCGTTTCTGTCCGTCTTAAACCGAAAACCAAGTGTCACATTCCGCAAGGCAGCTCGCCGTGTGCCCAGGCCTCCAAGCTTTGGATGTAGCTTCTACTGACTGCACCCATTTGGACACCATGTCGCTTTCGGTAATACGCTGCGGTAAAGTGTTTTTGGATTTGCAATCTTGCCTGCGGAACTGCCCAGACATTCCCTGCATACTCGGCCGCTTGCATCGTTGTTGATCCTTCTTGAAAAGTATATCACTAATGGCACTACGCGGCGTGACGCGTGACCAGCCTGCTGCTTTATCCTGCACCTGGGAGATGGTCTCCTCAGTGAGGCAAAGAGATGCTTGAAAACCCTGGCTCTGTCTCTCCTGGGCGGGCTCCAGGAGTTCGACCATCCTTACCGAGCCACTGTGCAGCTGAGTATGTGCTCAGCATACAGGAATTTGTTCGAGACTTGGCCTCTGACTCTTGCAAGCTGGCTTGAATGCTCGACAGCTCCTTCAGTGATCTGTGCAAAGGATGCTCGTTTTGCGCAGTTTTTTCCGCTGCCCTGTTCTCCTGTCGTACTCCCTGCGTGACCTCAGCACTGCCAATGAATGCGCTGTAGTTTTGTACGGCCAGCTGCTCCATTTCCCTTTCGCAGCGGTCCTCGGGACTCCCAGAGAGTCAAGCAGGGATGCACGGACTCAACTCTTGCGGTCCTTGTCCATGCGCAAACTATCGGGCTCTCGGGCCAGAGCCTCGTACCTGCGAGTTCAGCATTCAATGTGGCAAAGCAGTCACTGCAGGGTCGATAGATACAGACGAGTCACGTCGATGAGGTAAGGTGGGGAAAGTACGATCTCGCCACGTCCAGCAGCTGCGGGCTTCTCCTCATGTGCGAAACACAATCACCGCACACATCCCATGACTTCAACATCCGAGCTGCTTTTGGAGCTCGTCGAGCTCTTGACCGAAGACCTGGAGAAATTATTCGAAAGCCGTTCAGAGATCCTCCCTGAGATGCCCGGAGTGCACCTGGCGCATCAGCTCGTCGTCTGCCGAGCCATGGCGCAATCGCCATGCTCGCTGGTAGCCCTCGAGGTCGACCGCCTGGGCAGATGCCCTCGGGAGACTGAGACCCACAGTTGACACCTCGGCCTGAGCAACCTCGCTCGCAGGTTCTGAAGAAAGCCGAGTTGCAGCCATCCCGCACGAATTCAGCCAAATGCGCAGCGCAACTCCATGACTTGAGGCATTTGTGCACAGCAGGGGTGCTGGAAGTTGAACCATGTTTGGATGCTTCCAGAGTTTGGGTGCATTTTGACTTGCAAGGGACTCGCGGCCAGAAAGATCTGCATATAGATGTTTACGATGAAATACAGGGCACATGCAACTGTGACTACCTGCTGAGTCTTGGCTGAGATTGAAATGCGCGGAAGGGTTCTGGAGGGGCTGAATGGGAGGTCTCTCCGATATGAATGTCCACCATCTCCAGTTGTTAATCTCCAAGCTGAACCTGGCGAGCTGCAGATGCCTGCAAACGGTCAAGTCCAGGTCGTGCCCCGCTTCAGGAGTTGCCTTCTTGCAGGGCTTCAGCTTCGGCAGCAGCGGCTTCGGCTGCCGCGGCTTCGGCTTCGAGCCTCGCCTGCAGCACCCAAAGCCGAGAATTGCACAATCAGGCATGACAGCAGTTTCCTACAAGTACGGCAGAATGTCCCTCGCTCCTTGCTCCTTGCAGTGCCTAGGCAAAAGACAGCATTCGTCGTTAAACTCCTGGAGCGAAGGGTTCTAGATGTCATTACCCTGCCGAGCCAGGCGAAGCCGCAAGCAGTGCAGCTTTTCGGGTCCGCCATGGTCCACGCCTCCTCTTCTTGCCGGAGTCTTTCTGCCTTAAATTTGTGGACTCAAGGAAGTCTGATGGATGCTGTGACGGGATGCCCCGAAGGTCTCTCAACATCTTCACTCAGGCCCGCGGCCTCTTCCTCCACGCGTTTTTCGTGGAGTGCCTTGGCTTCCTCCTTCTCCTCTGGTGTCACCTGCAGTCTGCGCAAAGACATCGCAAGGAAGCGCTGAAGATCGACTTACGAACTGCGACGTGCCCAGCCCAGCGAATCGAAAATATCCTCAGCTCGCTGCTTCCTCACCATTCAATGTCTGGAGTTGCCCTTGATAGATGAGGATCTCCAGGCGGATGTTTACGCCATCCTGAAGCTGGAGGCTATGAGCAGAACCTGAGGCAACTCTGCCCTTCCGTTTTTCGTTTCTTTCATCGGCCGTGCGGGAACACTTGAACTAGTTTTGAAATTCCGAGGGGAGGGCATATGTATGACGGCAGCCGCCTTCATTCTCAATTCCTTGCGACCCTTCGCACAAATACTGCAAAACATGATTAACGATGCAAGTTTCTGTCTGAACCCGAAACTGAATATGGGCCCGAGTATGAACTCCCAAAACACCCTTCACTGTAGTCTCAGATCAAAGCCCCAGCAATACGTGTGAATGAACGTGAGCCTTGATTGATCCTTATTTCTAAACAACAGTATCCCTATGACTAAACCCTGCATTGGCCCCAATGGTGACAGTAGTACCGCGTGTCACGTTCACCCGAAAAAAGATGCCTTACTAATCAACCTGTTAGTCCGTTTGGATTCAAATGCTATGCCGACGACTAACCCCATAATACATCCCCAAAATTGATACAGAAGGGGCTGTCATGGGGCCTGGGTTTTTGCACACCCAGTGTTTTGCACTTTTTGCACCATTTGTTCGGTACTTGTCGTTCAGGGTTGCTTTGTATGCTTCGGAAGGCCCTCTGATACCCATATATCCCTACGCTAACCCCAACTTCGGTCCCCCCCCGTTTTACGTTATTGCTTGGGGGAGCACCAAGGAGCAAGTAATGTAAAACAGACCCGGACTAGGTGGGCAGAATGGACATCGTCGCACCCGAATGCATTTGAAGACAGCTCTTCGCATGGGAGGGCAGCCCCGCACTCGGACACAGCAGACTGACTTTTGCCCCTGTTTGGAAGCCGTTTAAGGGCCTCATTTTTGAAGAGCCAGTGCCCCAGAATCTAAACAACTCCCCGGTTGGCAGCAGTGTAACAGTTTCCTTTCCCGGCCATAACCCTCCACATGAGTCACACTCCTGATCGGAATCGAAAGTCTCAGGTAGAATAGCTCAAAACAACAAGGCGATTCTGGCACTAGTCCCACTGTCACCGGAGTATGCGACGGAGGTATAAGGTATGACGACCCCACCCTCCGTTTTACATTACACCTTCACTACCATAGCCCTCAATAAGAGTTACCCACTTTATCGGAATTTTTGTAATGTCTAGCTCAAGACAGATACTAGGAATACTCGCGATTTCCCAAGAGTATGCGATGGAGGTGTCAATGTAAACCGGCCACCCCTCCGTTAAACATTACCCCGCGCCTCATGCCTGGCCCAATTAGACCCGTGGTAGGAAGCGAACATACCTACGCAGAAAAAATGTGTGTGTGTGTGTGTGTGTGTGTGAACCTCCCTAGCACATGGGAGCAGAGGGTCACTCCTTCTGTTTTTCAAATGTGGACATTTGCAGGGGGCCATTCAGCCTTGCTATCAGGGAATGGCCAACGAAGAGCCTGATAGCAAGGTGCTGCAACGTACCTGCAAGGGGACGGAAACCATATCCCCGATGTGCCAGGGACAGAACCCAATCCCTACTACTTGGCATTTTGAACGTTTTACGCCCTGCCCGGACATCGCACTTCGACCGCGGCAGCGGCAGCCATTCTCTATGTCTGGCTCCGGGGACAGAAACCTATCCCACATTATAATGCCAGGGACAGGACCCATTATCCCTACTACGTGGCATTTGACGACAATAGAGGACAGGAACCTCATCCTCACGACGCGACTTGACGACGACAACGTGCCTCTCTCTCGCCTCTCTCTCTTCCCCTTCCTGCACTCCAATTCTCGGCCGAATCAGTCAGTGTGACTATCGTGGGTCATGAGACTCCTGAGCAGCGGCTTTCCGTCATGGCGCCGTGGTGTTCCTCCGAAAGGGAAACCGGTGATAAACCGGATGTTCAGCCTTCGTTCAGACCGTTCAGATCTCCCGATGCTTCTTATGATTACTTTCTCTCTCTGATGCTCGCATGTGAGTCTGACATGAGCGCAGGTGCAGTAACTGGCGTCTAGTGCAGTAACTGGCCGCTAATGCACAGGACTACCTCGCTAGTCTGTCCTCTATTCGACCGCTTCTTCATTCCTCAGGGACTGCAAGGCATGTGCTTCTGACATGAGTGCAGGTGCAGTAACCGTCGTCTAATGCAAGTGGTTGCAGCTTCCTCCGGGAAGTAATCGGCCTCTCTTTCTCGTCTCTTTCTTTCTGAACTTCTCTCAATACACGCCCCTGACGGGGCTGTGTGTGTGTGAACCTCCCTAGCACATGGGAGCAGAGGGTCACTCCTTCTGTTTTTCAAATGTGGACTTTTGCAGGGGGCCATTCAGCCTTGCTATCAGGGAATGGCCAACGAAGAGCCTGATAGCAAGGTGCTGCAACGTACCTGCAAGGGGACGGAAACCATATCCCCGATGTGCCAGGGACAGAACCCAATCCCTACTACTTGGCATTTTGAACGTTTTACGCCCTGCCCGGACATCGCACTTCGACCGCGGCAGCGGCAGCCATTCTCTATGTCTGGCTCCGGGGACAGAAACCTATCCCACATTATAATGCCAGGGACAGGACCCATTATCCCTACTACGTGGCATTTGACGACAATAGAGGACAGGAGCCTCATCCTCACGACGCGACTTGACGACGACAACGTGCCTCTCTCTCGCCTCTCTCTCTTCCCCTTCCTGCACTCCTATTCTCGGCCGAATCAGTCAGTGTGTGTGTGTTCTGTCGCGACAAATGTGTGTGATCTGTCGCGTAGCAGAAACCTAGAAGAGCAAAGATACAATCGCGAGGCAATGCGCGAAAAGCGAAACATCAACGGCATGTCGGAACAAAGCCCTAACCAAATACCAAGGTTTGGGTGGTTTGCGCACAGATTCTGGCGTCCTGACTCCAACATAACACAGATACTCCGGCCGGGATACCAATATCGACCTGAAGGTTAATTCGATAATATACATCAGCCTGATTGCCCCCCCGACAGTACGGATATTGCAGTCCCCGTGACGACCCCAGTATTGGATCTGAGTCCAAAATGTACCTTACTCGCAGACGTAAGATCGATCTTAAGATCACCTATAAGCTGTTCCCATTG
Source organism: Symbiodinium sp. CCMP2592 (assembly GCA_905221615.1). NCBI lineage: Eukaryota > Dinophyceae > Suessiales > Symbiodiniaceae > Symbiodinium > Symbiodinium sp. CCMP2592. The sequence goes on along the minus strand of CAJNDT010003057.1, from coordinate 522,857 downwards.
GTAACTTTCGTACTGTACCGAATACTTCCCTCAACAGCAACCCGAATATTGGCATTAGCATTAGGACAAACCCAGACCATTGCTTCACCAACAGGTTAGTTAATCCAGATGTAGCTGTGGTCTTTTTAACATGAGCATTCTAGACCCCGATTTTTAAAGTCATGGCATCCTCAATACGAGTTCCTGTTATATTCATACAAGTCAGCCAAGTACAGTACTGCCCAAACATTTACTTCAACAGTAGACGTCATATTCATGTCAGGCTGATATTGAATAAGCCCACCGAAGCCCCAACAGCTGATGGCAAATGGATGTTGTGATATCACCGTAACAAACCTTGTGCTAAGACTGCGCAAGACATAAGACACTGTATGCCATAGTCTTTGGTGACCATGCATCTTGCGAGGCTTGGCACAATGGTTTTGGTCTGAGCGAGCGGGGAACCCGCTCCGCAAATGAACCTGCTCCAAACGTGGCTCCCTTGCCCAAGAAGGTCTTGCCTTGCAGCTGGATTGGCAGTGAGCCCTTGGCTCCCTTGTCCAAGAAGGCTTTGCCTTGCTGCTGGAGTGGCACTTGGCCCTGGGCTCCCTTGCGTTGCTGAGGGACTGGCGCTTGGCCCTTGGCTCCCAAGCCGCTATTTTGTTTTGCCATCTTCGACCTGCTGTTGCAACATTGCAGTATAATCATGCACATGGCTCGTTATGTTGAACCCGTGGCTCAGGCGCATTGGGCACTGCGGCCAATGGAACCCCATCAGGAGTCCGAGTGTTGTCATCAACAGCAGGGCGTGATTCCTCAGGCACTGATTCCAAACGCACGCCTGTCAGTTTTCCCAGTGGCTGTTGCCGCCACTTTGCCACTGCACATTGGAAGCCATTGTGTGGTTCTTCGCACTGCTGCGGACTTGCATGGGGGCAGCTCCCCGGCGGTGGCCCTCAGCTTAGCTGCGTGGAGCCATTGGCTACAAAAGATGTGGTAGCGCTTCAGGGTGGAGGCCCGCGTCTTGCCCGGTAGCATAGCGGCCCGGACCGGGTCCAGGCTTTGGTGTCGCGCGCCCAGGCCAGCTTTCGATTGCGCTCCCAAAAGGGAGGCCCTGCGGCTTCTGTTCGGGAGCTAGCTCCCGCGCCATCCGGAGGCGTCGGCGCCTCTGTAGCGTCGCTGTCCGACATGGCTGCGCACCAAACCCTTCTATCCCCCACTCGAAAATAGCCCCCCCCACTGCGGGGTCTTTCAGCACAATGGCCACGGAGTAGCTCAAGTTCCACTGGCTGTGCAGACACTCTAGCGAAACAGCCGACAGTCGTCCAAATTAGCTTTCGAGGAAAACCCCTTCGAAGTTTTCTGGCGAAACACCTTCGATGTTTTCACAAAGGATACCAGCGCTAGCATACACTGTCGTCGTCCCTCGGCACGAGTGCGATAGAGCCCATGTGAAGGTTTCATGCTTGCTATTCCCGCAGTGTTTGAAGCTTCAGCTTGTAATCTTCGTAAATCCTCCCGCGTCACCGCCATGATGCGCCAGTGCCCAGTCTCTGGCATGGTCACGTTCGAGAACGGAGAGGTCGTTCTCCGCTTAGCCCCATCGGGCCAAGCAGCTACGACGAACACAACACCATCGGCAAGCACATCACCGACTACCTCCGCACCGCCGTGGGGCATTGCGCGGGACGACAACGCAATCCTCGTCGCCATCGGTGAGAAGAAGATCCACGTTCACCCGTCGAGACTTCCTATGTCAACGGATAGCCGCCGGGTTATATTGAACAATGTACAACGGGCCTTAAACCTCGATGTGGGACTGTTTGGACAATGGAACTTGGATGCCAACACGAAGCTCCTCAAAATGCTTGCGAAGGCCAAGAGACTTCCGAAAACATCGAACGACGCGAAGAATCTCGCTCTCGAGGACAAGAAGAATGACAACATCGAGCAGCTCGCCGTTGAGGACACGAAGCACGACACGAAGGACACCACGAAGGACGAGAGTGACCATGGCCCCAGCGAGGACATGGACGTGAATGACGGGAAGGAGCGCGAGGACACAGAAAAGGTAGATGACTCCAGCGACAGTTCCTCGGATACGTCTTCGTCCAGCCTTTCGGAAGGAGGTATGAAGCAGTGCACTAGCTTCTATACCCCACCACCATCCCCAGAACTCCTCCAGGACGATAGTAGTAGTAAGTAGTTGGCTGGCGAGCTAGCCGAGCAACAACCAAACGAGACAAACCACACTCAGCTAGCTCGGACGCACTTTTGTCGAAAGTGGCAACTATCCCGGTTGCCTGGAGATGTTCGATAGCCTTCGGCTATCTATCCCCAGGGTGGGCAGGGTGGGTACTTCAATTTTACCACCCCTGAAGAGGGGAACTTTATCCAGAATGGTGACGGTTGTATACATTTGTAGCCATTCCAAGTCACTGCTATCCTGTCTCCGCATGTCAGAAGCAACTCTCCTGCAGTCGACAGTAGCGAACGAAACTCTGTTTCTAGTGAAGCTACCTTCGATAGCTTCGAATAGGAATAGGTAAGCTAGCACACATAGTCGTAACTCGTTCCTCGTCACGAGGTACATCCCCAGAACTCCTCCAGGACGATTGTCGTAGTAAGTAGTTAGCTTGCGAGCTAGCCGAGCGACAACCAAACGAGACAAACACACTCAGCTAGCACGGACGCACTTTTGTCGGAAGTGGCAACTATCCCGGTTGCCTGGAGATGTTCGTTAGCCTTCGGCTATCTATCCCCAGGGATCTAGCTTTCGGGCCTCACCCTATCCGGGGTCACTCGCTTTCGCGTGCCTAGCTCCTTATAGAAGCTATCTGCATGCGCGAGTAGCCGGCCCAAAACTCGCCACTGGAAGTCCTCCCCCTTCAGATCTATCCTCTGGTCGTGTTCGAACTCCTTAAACTCCTCATTGGTGAGGTCATCCGCTAGCTGGTTGATGTCTCTAGGTATCCGCCCGGAACGACCGTTGGCTGGACGGACGGACTATCTGGCTGCTCTCCCGGGACTAGCCGGAATCACGGTGGTAGCCGGGGACCGAGGACTCGCCGTTCTCGAAGATGTCGAGGAGTGCGAGGATAGGCGGCCATTCTCGCTTGGCTATGTAGCCAAGTACCCCTTCTCTCCCCTCTACTTCAAATCTACCCGCCCTGAAGAGGGGAACTTTATCCAGAATGATGACGGTTGTATACATTTGTAGCCATTCCAAGTCACTGCTATCCTGTCTCCGCATGTCAGAGGCAACTCTCCTGCAGTCGACAGTAGCGAACGAAACTCCGTTTCTAGCGAAGCTACCTTCGATAGCTTCGAATAGGAATAGGTAAGCTAGCACACATAGTCGTAACTCGTTCCTCGTCACGTGGTACGATCGTTTTGAACACCTACACGCACACTTGGACAAGTGATTGGGCTGATGCTTGGACTAGATCGCTTTACGTACTTGAATCAAGTGGCGACAATGCCAAGAAACATCATATTGCTTACAAGATGCTGCTGTCTCTCAAGAAAGCCAAGCTGGAGTGGGATCGTAGCTAGTCGGTCTCTGTGCTGGCGCGGCTTCTTTCACTTTGTCTCCCGCCCCGTGTCTGGCTGGAGGCTAGACGTGCTACACTGGCGCACGAGATGCTACAATGCTTCTTCGCAGAAAAAGGGGCTCTTGCAGATCGGTACATGCTCTTGCTCTTGTCTGTTCCAACTTGTGATTGCATCATAAGATTATGTAATGTTCTGAGGAACCAAGCAACTAAAAGGCATAAAACCTCATTCTTATGCATTCTGCACTGTCTTGTAAGTATGCATACTTACAAAGCTGAATAGAATGCGCCATCATAACCATAACATATCAGTATCATCGCGACCAAACCTTTGCTACCACCGCTGCGATGTAACAGCATCGGCTATGTACATTGTGAAGATACTACTGCTCGAGGGAAACGATATCAAGTCATAGTTTCGTAAAGTTTCGTAGTCACGATGGCATCCCTCTTCGACACTGTCCTGGCACGTGTTGGCGGGAAGGAGTGCAATAACGACTCATTGGCAGTGCCACAGTGTGGCATGGTGAAGGCCGAAGATCTTCAGGAGCCGATCACATTGCACCAGTTCCTTCAGGAGGCATGCCGCCGCCCAAATGAAGCCAAGGTCACCACGCTTCTGTTCGACGTGCACACCAATGTCCCCGAGTTCAGTGGCTTCGCACGCATTGGCGAGCGGCGAGCAAGTGCGGCGCTCTGAACTCGATCAACTTCCACTTCCGTTACAAGTCTCTCAAGCCCTTCCCAAAGGAGCTAAGGTGGGGTGATACTGGATAACCACCGGGACGTATCCATGAACGTTGTCAAGATTTTCCACTTCTCAGAGAAGATCGCCATTAACCATGCGCTGAAGCTTTGTTCCGGTGATGCTTTCATTCCATCAGTATACCGACCTGGCCCCTGGGGTGTCAAGAAGACTGTTCAATTCCTTCTCCAATGTCTGCCAGGGTATCGCATTCTATGGAACAGCGTCGGCGAGAAACCCACCAACCTACGAAAGGCTCAATCCTCTCAATGGGCGCCCGAAGATGAAGCTCTACGACATGGGATTGATTATATCAATGCCAATGCACCAGAGGGCGATGCACTCAATGAACAGACCTTTTGGATTCTCTGTAGCATCCGGGAAGGCTCTGACACTCTGATAGCAGGATGGCCGGAGGCCAAAGTCAGAGACATGTGCAGGAACAAAGTCTCGGGGAATGGCCGGTGCTCAGCCAAACTACGATTACCCTTTGCACACGTACAGCTTGAAGGGCTTCCTGTCTGAGTTTCTGTTGCCACTCCTATACCCCCTACTTGTCTTGCACGGGGTGATGATGATAGGGTGGCCGGGCGTGGGTAAGACACGGTCGCTGGTTGTCATGACGCTTGCGATCGCTCGGCATCACATCAACAAGTTGGGTGTGGAGGAAAAACCATCATGGAGACGAGCGAAGTCACTGGATAACTTTAGACACCGGGCGCCGCAGATCCACGACGGTGTCTTCCTTGATGATCCGAGCCGTGACAGGCTTGATATGACCGATCTCAAATCGTTCATGACGACTGAGGAAGATCAAACATGTTCCGGGCGGTACGACGATGTCAAGCTGAGCCGAGGCCAAGTTCCCGCTTATGCTGGCAATCATCTCACTTTCGAGGACGAGCCTGGGCCCGACGACCGTACCACTATCACTTCGGAAGAGATCCTGAAGATGTTGGGGAAAACGTTCCCGGTCGAGAAAGATGCCGACGTGATGGCTGTCCTCAAGAGATCTATCGCTTCCGTGTCCGGGAAGAGTGCAGTATATTTGCACCTTCCATCCCAGCACAGCGATGGCATAGTGCATCGCATCGTCGCGGAGGATGTGCATTTGGACGTGTTGGCCCCCACGATAAGTACCTTCTATCCGAGTACAAGACTGGAAACATCAAGATCAAAGGCAGCGACTTCGAGGACTCAATTGCCCGCGAGCAGAACATGATACATAACTCCTTCATGAATATGTCCGAGATTCTGGGCCCAAGGCGTACATCGAGCACTGCGCGAAGGAGGGGCAGCAGCGTATCAGTCCAATCCCGACACCAGCCAGGCGTGTGCGACACCTACCTAGTTCTCCCTCCTCCCCGGAAGCCAATGCCATTCCTCCCACGGTGCCCTTCTCGGTGCAGCTGGCAACACCTGATCAGCCACGCAAGCGGCTGTTGAACTCTAGCGTCTTCCGCTACCCGTCTCCTACCCGACGAACGAGGCAAGACTATGCCGCCGCCCCGCTCGGACACACAAGCAGACAGCGCACTTGAGACATCGACAACATCAGCGGCATCACCGTCTGGTCTTCTTGCAGTTGCGCCTTCTTCCCTTCCTGAAGATTATGTGTGCAACGATAACCAGGATGCAGGTGAAAATGCAATGGCCGCATCAGGCGATGAGATGGACGTGGCAGAGGACTTCCAGGAGGACGAAGAAGCTGCCCGACACCTTGGTCTCTCTGAGTAGCTACCTGGACATGCTTTTGGCTATATTTTATCGTCAGGCTCCGAAGAAAAATCGTCGGGGCTGGCAAAAAAATCGTCGGGACATCAAAGCAACCCAAAATATAGTCGGGAATGCATTTCTGGCCAAAATATCGTCGGGACTCCGGAAATATCGTCGGGACTTCGGAAATATCGTCGGGACTTCGGAAATTTCGTCGGGATCCTGGAAAATATCGTCGGGATCCTCGGGACGTGCAAAATATATAGTCGCGACCTTGACAAAAATAGTCCGAGCCCCGGAAAACTCGTCGCCCCACCGAGAGCCAAGCGAGCCCCACCGAGAGCCGTAGGAAGCCCCACCGAGAGCCGTAGGAAACCCCACCGAGAGCCGTAGGAAGCCCCACCGAGAGCCAAGCAAGCCCCACCGTGAAGCCCCACCGAGAGCCGTTGGTTGGCCGATTGTGCACCTTGCTTGTTTCACCCTTGTTTCGCCCTTGTTGCTTGCTTGGCTTGGTCGGTTGGTCGATTTGCAGGTAAAAAATGGTTGCTCGCTTGACTTGGTTGGTGGGCCGGTTGGGCACCTTGCTTGTTTCTCCTTGGTTGTTTGCTTGGATTGCATGGTGCTGTCACTTGGGTACCTTGGTCGTTTGACCCTTCAGCATGGTTGCTTGCTGCAGCGATTTCAATCACTCAAGGGATCCCTGAATAGATTGACCTGCCGGCATGCGAAGAGGATTTCTGCTCGGTCCGAGTGCCGGCGGATCTGCAGGCGGTCGATCGTCCTCCGACAATGGTCCGAGTGGGCTTCGCTCGAGCTCCGACAGTGGGCCAAACGCCGAATCGTCCGCAGGCGGTCGAACATCCTCGAGGATCCCTCGTGGGGATCGCTCGAGTGGATCGTCTCAGGTCGGCCGGCCCAGCAAACCGGAAGGCATATCAGAGGAGTTCAAGGGGGTGAGGGATCAAAAAAAAATTAAATAAGGATCAAAAAAAATTAAATGGAAAGATCAAAAAAAATAAAATAAGGATCAAAAAAAATTAAATCACGCAAAATACAGCAATTCCTGGGGCAGGGGCATCAAAAAAAAATAAAATAAGGATCAAAAAAATAAATCACTTAAAATACAGCAATTCCTGAATTTTTCCAATGGAAAACACTGTTTTCCTACGGATTTTCTTGTGTTTCCTTAGGATCTGTCTGGTTTTTGCTCTGGAAAACACGATATTCCTGCGGATCCCGTTGTATTTCCCTAAGTTTCCTTGATTTTTCGTAGGAAAAACCTATTTCCTATTACCTATGGCGTTCGTGTCATTTCTTCAGGTTTTCAGAAGGACAACATATGGTTGTTCCTCGGGAAAATCAAATTTTCCTTCCAATTTCACATTTAGGACGGATTTCCTGTTGTAGCTGTTGCTGGTATTCCGCTTCATCATCTATCTTAAACACGCCCCTCATTTGGCGATTCTGGTTCAGCATGTATCTACAAGGGCGGAGACGCCCTCATTTGCTGGGGTTCAAAAAAAGGCATATGCTTCAAAGCAACCCTGCACGGCTTAAAACAGCGGGGGGGTTGGGGGGGGCGCAGCCCCCCCCATTTGCAGAGACAACGTTCACATGATGGGCTTCGAAAACACTCTTTGAATCAAGCTTGCACGTCTCGAAAAGCGCGGCGGCGGGTGTTTTGTTCTTCCGTGCCTGTTCGTGTCTCTTCTTCCGTTAGCATTCTAACCCAATATATATAACATAGTAAACCAGAAGAACGACATAAGATGGTTCGACAACACAAAAATGGTGTGACATTTTCTGACATAACAGAACCTTGCTTCTTATAGCATATAATAGCATACTAAAAATACAACAATACAATATAACAGAAGATGACATAGAACAAAACAACATTTTAGTTTATAGTGTAGTACATTGTAACATAGTACAATACAGTGTGTATATTTACAACATAATATGTAGTATATTTTATAACATTAGGTTACATTATGTTATATTATGTTACGGTACATTACGATATTATGGTAAATTCGATTGGACTATGTAGTATCCTGTTGCTTGTATCTTTGTTTCTGCGATTATTTCATATTCTTTCTCTTTCGTCTTCTCCAACTCTGCTTTTTTATTCTGGACTTCTTTCTGTCTTTTGCTCGTTCATTTCTTTTCTTTCTTTCTGTTGTTCTTTCTTTGTTCATCTCATACTCCCTTCCTTTCTTTCTTGCTTTCTTTCTGGTTTGATTTATTTCGTTCTTTCTTTGGTTCGTTCTTTCTTTCGTTCTTGCGTTCGTTCTTTCTTTCGTTTTCGCTTTCGTTCTTTCGTTCTCTCTCTCGTTCTATCTTTCTTTCTTTCTGTTGTCCTTTCTTTCGTCCTCTTTAGATACAGCAATTTGCCTACGTTTTCCTTGATTTTTCGTAGGCAAAACCCTATTTTCCTGTTACCTATGGCGTTCGTGTCATTTCTTCAGGTTTTCAGAAGGACAACATATGGTTGTTCCTCGGGAAAATCAAGTTTTCCTTCCAATTTCACATTTAGGACGGATTTCCTGTTGTAGCTGTTGCTGGTATTCCGCTTCATCATCTATCTTAAACACGCCCCTCATTTGGCGATTCTGGTTCAGCATGTATCTACAAGGGCGGAGACGCCCTCATTTGCTGGGGTTCAAAAAAAGGCATATGCTTCAAAGCAACCCTGCACGGCTTAAAACAGCGGGGGGGTTGGGGGGGGCGCAGCCCCCCCCATTTGCAGAGACAACGTTCACATGATGGGCTTCGAAAACACTCTTTGAATCAAGCTTGCACGTCTCGAAAAGCGCGGCGGCGGGTGTTTTGTTCTTCCGCGCCTGTTCGTGTCTCTTCTTCCGTTAGCATTCTAACCTAATATACATAACATAGTAAACCAGAAGAACGACATAAGATGGTTCGACAACACAAAAAATGGTGTGACATTTTCTGACATAACAGAACCTTGCTTCTTATAGCATATAACAGCATACTAAAAATACAACAATGCAATATAACAGAAGATGACATAGAACAAAACAACATCTTAGTTTATAGTGTAGTACATTGTAACATAGTACAATACAGTGTGTATATTTACAACATAATATGTAGTATATTTTATAACATTAGGTTACATTATGACATATTATGTTACGGTACATTACGATATTATGGTAAATTCGATTGGACTATGTAGTATCCTGTTGCTTGTATCTTTGTTTCTGTGATTCTTTCATATTCTTTCTCTTTCGTCTTTTCCAACTTTGCTTTTTTAGTATGGACTTCTTTCTGTCTTTCGCTCGTTCATTTCTTTTCTTTCTTTCTGTTGTTCTTTCTTTGTTCATCTCATACTCCCTTCCTTTCTTTCTTGCTTTCTTTCTGGTTTGATTTATTTCGTTCTTTCTTTGGTTCGTTCTTTCTTTCGTTATTGCTTTCGTTCTTTCTTTCGTTTTTGCTTTCGTTCTTTCGTTCTCTCTCTCGTTCTTTCTTGCATGGCTTTCTTTCTTTCTTTCGTTTGTTGTTTCTTTATTTCTTTATTTCGTTCTTTCTTTCGTTCTGTCTTTCTTCCTTCCTTTCTTTCTTTCTTTAGTTCGTTCTTTCTTTCTTTCTTTCCTTCTCTCTCTCTCTGTCTTTCTTTCCTTCCTTTTTCCCCTTCCTTTCGCGGATACCCGTTTAATTTTTTTTGATCCTTATTTAATTTTTTTTTGATCCTTATTTAATTTTTTTTTAACCCCTATCCCAGTTCAAGGAGCGAGCCAAGCAGCATCTACGCAAGCACTCGGCCTGGATATGTTCGTTTCGGGTTCTGGCGAGATCTTCTCTCAAGAGGACTTGAAGCAGCTTCTTGGAATCAAGTACGGGAAGTGATTGAATGCTTGAGGGAACGGAAAACGCGACCGCTTGGGTGCAAGCATGCTTGTCTAAAGACTGATTTCGCGCTTGCTTGCCCGAAGGCACTCATCCCGTTCGAATGCTCAAAGCTGCATTGTCGTAATCGATCTAGAGTCTAGAGTCTGCCTCGGCAGCCTAGATCAAAGAACGCTTTCCTCAAAAACATACTTCATCCGATAACTAAACCCTTAAAGACCTTGACGCCCTACAACCCAAAACCTGTAATTCTTCCAAGCCACAGCCATTGTTGCCATCGAGAACTTCGGCCCTGAGAACCTTTTCCAGGACTGCATTCCGATTCTCGCAATATGTGTCTTGAATCTCTTGCTGTCTCGCAGGACCTTTGGATGATTGGTGATTGGACTTTGAGGACTGCATTCCGGTTCACGTTCGTCTTGAAAAGTTTGCTGCCTCGCAGGACCTTTGGATGATTGGTGGCTGGACTCCTGAGGACTGCATTCCGGTTCACGTTCGTCTTGAAAAGTTTGCTGCCTCGCAGGACCTTTGGATGATTGGTGGCTGGACTCCTGAGGACTGCATGAAGGTTCAGGTTAGTCTTAAACTTATGCAGTGTCGCAGGACCTTTGTTTGATCGAAGCAATCGTCTTGGAAGACATCCAATTGGAAGGACCGATGCTTGCTTTTTCGTGCTGTGCTCGATCGGAGAATGGAGCATGCATGGCATGACACCTCATGATGTCCTTTGCAGTGCTATGATCAAGCGATGGGCCACGTGCAGTGTATAGAAGCTACATGCGAAGCAAGGTGATATAACCCTTGGCACATCCAGGTATACTTAAGGCTACTTAAGGCTCCATAGGCCATAGCCTGATCGCCGCCATGCAGTCCCAGCCCCTGCCGATTCAGTCACGCCGCGAACGTCGCGGCCCGTTCGTGGCGGCTGTGCAGCCGGCTGTGCAGCCGGCCTCGGGCGTGTCCTGTTGCATCTTTGGTATTAAAGGTTCTAGGGCTGTATACATAGGATTTTGGGTTGAATCCTAAACCCGAAACCCTAAACTCTCAGGGCATCCCGCCTGAGATCGGGCAGTTGCAGCCGCGGACGCCGCAGACCCCGCCGGGCATCCCGCCCGTCACGACGCCGCCCTGGCTGCAGCTGGTGGGGCCGCGGACGCCCCCGCCGGGCGTTCATCTGACGGGAAGATGGGTGTCGCTCGGCTGACGGTTTAGGATTTAGGGTCGACGGTTTAGGATTTAGGGTTTAGGGTTTATATAGGGCACACACTAACCCCGAGGTTCGAGACCTCTTCCGGGAGATATGATGGGCGGGGACGTTTCAAAGAAACGTCCCCGCCCTGGCTGCGCCATTCGACACCCAACTGGTTTGGCCCTCTGCGAACACCACCGTCGCGGCTCTACTTTATTTTAGGTTTAGGGTTTAGGGGTTTGGGCTTTAAGGGGTTTAGGGCTTCGGGAAAAACAACAAAAAACACACAACCCTAACCCTAAACCCTAAGCCCTAAACCCTCAAACTAAACCCAAGCTAAACACAACGCAACCCAGGGTGCCGACGCTGATCGGCTCGTCCCCGGAGATGCCGATGGCGGGCTCGCCAACGGAATCACAGATCCTTGCCTATTTTAACCCAAAACCCCAAACCCTAAACCGCAAACCCTAAACTCTAAACCTTAAACCCAAAACCCTAAACTCTAATCTGTAAACCTTAAACCCTCCAAACCCCCTTCCCAGGCCGCCACCAGCAAAACGTCGAGTGCTGATGTGCTGTGCTGTGAGCGATTCGGAAAGTGAGCCTCCGGATTGGAGCCCGTGAGCTCACCTATATAGCTCTGGGATGCTCTGGGTAGGGCGAGGGTTTTTTTAAAAAATAGTAAATAAGATCCTGTTAAGCCCAACGAGGGAAAACATAAAATGCCCCAAAGCCCTACCTAGGTTTTTTAGAGGCTGCACGCATGGCCCGGGATTAAAAAGTGGCTGTTGAAGCGGTGCTTTCCCGGCTGTCGGCTTCAAACCCCGGTGTCCTTTTCATGCAGGACCGCTTCCAGTACGTGGCTGATAGCCACGCCCTTAAGCCGGGGGCCCGGCTGTCGGCTTGAGACCCCGGTGTGTGGTGGTGGGGTGGATGGTGGTTGGGTGGGGGGGAGGGGCGGTGGGTGAAGGAGGGGGGGGCTGGATTGGCAGGGCGCGGGGGCAAGGGGGGCAGGGAGCAGCGGGGGGGGGGCGCAGGTAGTAGGGGGGGGGGTGGGGGGGTGATCCGTGGGCCCCATCCACAGAACCCCAGGATTTCAATTAATTGAAATAATTGAAATAATTGAAATGGCGCCGATTTCAATTATTTCAATTATTTAAATCAACCGGGCCCTTTGGCGGATTTAAATTAAAACAATTGATTGAAATCGGCCGGATTTCAGTTACTTCAGTTATTTTAATTGTTTCAATTATTTAAAAAATTCAAATCGGTAGGATTCGTGGCTTGGCCCAGAACAACCATCGACTTCAATTATTTCAATTATTTAAATCCGCCGGGCTCTTTTGCGGATTTAAAAAAATGAAGTAATTGAAGTCCGAGGGTTCGACGGGCCCAAGTCACCAAATCCAGTGATTTGAAGTATTTAAACAACTGAAATAATTGAAATAATTGAAATAATTGAAATGGGGCCGATTTCAATTATTTCAATTATTTAAATCCACCGGGCCCTTTGGCGGATTTAAATAACTAAAATAATTGAAATCGGCCGGGTTTCAATTGTTTCAATTATTTCAATTATTTAATTTTTAATTCAAATGGGTGGGATTCGTGGCTTGGCCCAGAACAACCATCGGTTTCAATTATTTCAATTATTTAAATCCGCTGGGCTCTTTTGCGGACTTAAATAATTGAAATAATTGAAATCCGAGGGTTCGATGGGACCAAGTCACCACATCCAGTGATTTGAATTATTTAAATAATTGAAATAATTGAAATGATTGAAATAATTGAAATCCGGCCGATTTCAAATATTTCAATTATTTAAATACACCGGGCCCTTTGGCGGATTTAAATAACTAAAATAATTGAAATCGGCCGGATTTCAATTATTTCAATTATTTAAATTATTTAAATAATTCAAATCGGTGGGATTCGTGGCTTGGCCCAGAACAACCATCGATTTCAATTATTTCAATTATTTAAATCCGCCGGGCTGTTTTGCGGATTTAAATAATTGAAATAATTGAAATCAGAGGGTTCGATGGGCCCAAGTCACCAAATCCAGTGATTTGAATTATTTAAATAATTGAAATAATTGAAACAATTGAAATCCGGCCGATTTCAATTATTTCAATTATCTAAATAATTCAAATCGGTGGGATTCATGGCTTGGCTCAGAACAAGCATCGATTTCAATTATTTCAATTATTTAAATCCGCCGGGCTCTCTTGCGGATTTAAATAATTGAAATAATTGAAACCAACTCTGCTGATTTAAATTATTTCAATTATTTCAATTATTTAAAATAATAGTTACAACCATCGGTTTCAATTATTTCAATTATTTAAATCCGCTGGGCTCTTTTGCGGACTTAAATAATAGAAATAATTGAAATCCGAGGGTTCGATGGGCCCAAGTCACCAAATCCAGTGATTTGAATTATTTAAATAATTGAAATAATTGAAATGATTGAAATAATTGAAATCCGGCCGATTTCAAATATTTCAATTATTTAAATACACCGGGCCCTTTGGCGGATTTAAATAACTAAAATAATTGAAATCGGCCGGATTTCAATTATTTCAATTATTTAATTAATTCAAATCGGTGGGATTCGTGGCTTGGCCCAGAACAACCATCGATTTCAATTATTTCAATTATTTAAATCCGCTGGGCTCTTTTGCGCGATGGGCCCAAGTCACCAAATCCAGTGATTTGAATTATTTAAATAATTGAAATAGTTGAAATAATAATTGAAATCGGCCGGATTTCAATTGTTTCAATTATTTAAATAATTCAAATCGGTGGGATTCGTGGCTTGGCCCAGAACAACCATCGATTTCAATTATTTCAATTATTTAAATCCGCCGGGCTGTTTTGCGGATTTAAATAATTGAAATAATTGAAATCAGAGGGTTCGATGGGCCCAAGTCACCAAATCCAGTGGTTTGAACCATTTGAATAATTGAAATAATTGAAATCCGGCCGATTTCAATTATTTCAATTATCTAGTGAGTGAGTGAGTGAGTGAGTAGCGGCACCCGTTACATACGGGGCCATGCCTAAGGCGCTATCCCTCCCGGCATCGCAGGGGCTCCGGAAACGTCATCGCCCCTCCGCTTGGAGTTCAAACTGGCAGGGCGCCCCGGGCTCCGCAAAACGTCATTGCTCGGATGTGATGAACGCACGTATCCAGCGAACTTGTCTGGCCACTCGCGCAAATGGGGGGAGCTTAAAAGACTGAATCACTAAGCGGCCACGGCCCTGCCCTGCAGCAGCAGCAATGCCACACCCGCACAATCGCGTGTCAGGGAAGCACGGTGTGAGCATACGTCGAGGCAGGCATGTAGGCTCAAGACCGCAGCTGTCGGCGTCCTTTAGCCACGACAACGTCAACGTGTGTTCACGGGGAGGAAAAAAGAAAAGGAAGAAAAGGAGGGAGAAAAACAAAAACAGAAAGACATCAGGACACGGAAGAGGACGCAGGTTAAAGACGCAGATGGCCGTTTGATCAGAAATAATGCCCGGTCACTGCACCGGTCTGGTCTTGCTGGCATATGGCATTTGCGGTAGCGCCGCAGCTGCGTTCGGCTGCTCTGGGAGCCACTCCGCGGAGGAAGTCACGTGTCGAAGCCGAGGCGCGTGACTACACAACTAAACCAAAAAGGAACGAGGAAGCCAGTCCAAGGCACACAGCCAAGTCGCCGAGAAAAATAAAAAGTGTAAAGGAGCAAAGCCAAGGAGCATTGCCACGGCACAGCTGCCGCTGGCCAGGTCTGTAGACCTGTAGACATGCTTGCGGTACTGTACGTTCGTTGGACTTCTAGGCAGTACAGTTGCAAGGACGTTCAGTGTAAGCATGCTGTCCAGCGGTATGCTTGCGTGCATTTTACCTCACATTATGCGCAGACAGGCGAAGTCTCCATGGACCGCTCCTTCCCTCAAAAGGAGGCATACTGCACGTGTCATGGTGTCGCTTGCACGATCCTCATCGAACCTCTGGTGGACTGATCTGAGATGACCCAAAAAAGCCGTTGTGAGTCCTCCCAGCGACTGCGACCCTTCTGAGTGGGTTCTTCTCAGCGCCCAACGGCGTGCTCTGCGCAGTGTAATCTCGGCTGGAGGTTGCGTAGCTACTTGGTGTCCTGCACCCTCGCAGGCTCTGGAGGCAATGAGTTCCAGGTGCTGTTGCAGCGCCCGCCCAGGCTCTGCACACGGCCCTCGTCTGGGGCTGGCCGCCATTTTGCAACGAAGTGTGCTTGTGCAATCCGGGCACAGCCGCAACGGGCACAGTGCTGGGGGGAAGTAGGCCGGGTTGGCGCCGCGGTTCCAAGCCGGGCACCTTCCTCTCACATGCAAGGAGGTGAAACATGCCGAGCACACTTCATCAGAGGTTCCTTGACACCAGGGGCAGGGCCTGATGTGGCCGTTTGCTTGGTCTGGGACCATAACACGGCCATTCCCAGCACAGGTCTACAGACTCCGAGTGCTGGCAGCGACATGGGCCAGCTTCAAGGGCCCGCATCACTTCTTCCCAGGACGGGCCGTCGGTGCCCCACTGAAGGCTGCCGTGCTCTGTGGTGGGCACTCCTCGTGACCAGAGGGCCCGCAGTGTCGTTGTTTCACTGGGGCTACGACCTGGCCATGCCACACGGATCCGAGCCACAGCCACTGACGAGGTCGGGGCATGCCATCTGAGCTCGCGCAGGACCCCCGCACCTGGGCCATCCATCCAGTCCGCGAGGGGCGTCCGCGGTCCTGCGGGCCTTGCATGGTGGAGTTCCTCGGCTTCCTCCACCGGCTCAGCAGGTGGAGGCTGTGGGAGTGCTAATTGCATGAGCTCCACGCATGCTTGCGCACGCTTCAGGTATTCTGCCCTTGCCCGGCGGAGACCCAATAGCAACAGGCTGGTTACGCGCGCTGTCCTGTGTTGAGCTGCTGCCCGAGACTGTCTGATGCGTGCCTCTGCATGAGTGCGGTCGGGTTGACTCAGCACGGCAAATTCTTCAGGTTCCGGTGCCTCCAAGGTGCCGGTTCCTCTCAAGGCCAATCCGAGCGATCGCACCATCATGCCTCGGTATCCCATCTCCCATGGCTTCTCAGCATTTGTGCTGTGCGCGCTGCTCCCGTTGACGTCCACATTGAGCTCGGCCTCTCTGTCCGGATGCGCTACCAGCCACCTCCAGGCTGCCAGACGTGGCCAGCGCCGCTCGATTCCAGGAGGTATTGGAACCACATTGTTGAGCTCGTTCCTCCAGCGGAGGCCTGCCTGTCTGAGGCCGTCACCTGGCGCCTTCCGCTTCTAGAATGCTGCGTACATGATCCATGAGGGGTCGCATGGCCTCGCACCTCATAATAACATGCCTGGGGGTGCCGACTCCTTGCCCGCATAGTGGACACATGCGGACTGGTTGATTGTTCTGCTGCGCGTAGTCAATGGCAGTGCTGTTTGCCTGACTGTTCGAATGCAGCATCTCTGTCCATCCCCCGCCGATTGCCCGCAGGCACCGGTGCATGAATCCCGACAGGTCTATCGATTCACCATCGGCAGGCAGACACAGATGTCGCCAGCTTGGATCTGGAGTGATGTTGGTGAACAACCGGGGCTGCAGGCATGGCAGATAAATATCTTCCGACATGCTGGCTAGTTTGCCCTGTACTCGCCGCTGCTTCCACTGCTGCGTCGCGTCCTGGCGTAGGACCGCACGCACGGCCTCTCTGGCTGGGGCGGTTACCAATCTTCCACTGACGCACAGGGAAGCGAAGAGGCCGCCTGATGGGATCAGCACATCAGCCGGTTTTGCCATGCTTCGTGCCCTGTGGCATCCCTTATCTTGGGCCTCATTGCCCTTGACAACAATTGGGTAGGGCCGCGGCGGTTGTGCCTGGTGACTTTTGATGTCCACTCCCACGAGCCCGGCGGACTCGAAGGCAATCTCGCACAGGCTACTAGCCGTGCCCCCCTTCAGGGGTGGGCAGGTGACAGTTCCAACGCTCCGGGTGGCACTCCATGTCTATACGCCAGGAGGGGCGGGCTGCAGCGTCGGTCCACTGTTTCTCAATGTGTTGCCATGTCGTGGCTAGCAGACTCTCCAGGCTGAGGTGTCTTCTCCGTCGCCAATCACCCCTGCGCTCTTTTCAACGACGAGAACAGGGCGCTCCTATCGCAGACTAGTAGATTCCAGTCGTTGATCCGTCGCTGTTGCAGGGCTGTTAGCATACCGAACATCTCAGCAGCATGTATGCCGGCTGCTTCGTAACCGTATCTGCTTGGGAGGCGGCCTCGATGCTGACGTCCTTCCGCCGCAGAGTGTTCCCAGTAGCCTCCCGGGGGCCCAAAGGCGCACGCCTGCGCACTGAAGGTACATGTAGCAGCTGTTTCCCCTCCGTCGCTGTACAGTGCCTGGTCCCCATCCACACCTGAAGGCCGGGTGGATATCAATGCTTCAATTCTTGGAATGGGGGCTGTTGGGTTGCACCAAGTGCCTTCTGGCCAATCTTCCGCCAGGTGCGGTGCTGCTCGCTGTAAAAGTGCTTGTTCCATCTCCCAGTCCGCTCTTGCCTGTCTTAGTGCCTGGCTGCACGCTACCGCACAATCTGCAGGCGTAACTGGGGCCTCCACCTGCAGTGCATCTGCCCACCGCTCAGCTCTGCCCCATTCTGCTTGGGGGGTGCCCTGCCGCACGAAGGTGGCAACTGCCTGTCTAACTGCGTTGGCCAGTGGCCCTGCACGGCAATAGAATGACGCACTTGCCGCGTTTGTTGGGTGGTATGCTGTCGCCATGCTCTGAGGGCGTGTCCCTCTGATGGAGGCTAGGTTGTCTAGGATGCGTCCTACTGTCCGGTCGGGGCCCGTCGTAACGTAGAAGCCGTACTCAGAGAGGAAGTGCATGGCTCGGCCAACAAGTCCAGACAGCAGTGCCCGCGCACCTCCCTGGCTCTGCGCTTCCCGCAAATGGTCTCTGGCCACCTGTGAAACGATTCCATCCGCATTGAAGAGCAGCAGAAGGTCGTTGGCCACCGAAGAGACAGTGCTTTCGACTATGGAAGGGAGCTGGGGGCCACCCACCGAACTCGGGGCCACTAAGCTCACTCTTTCTGCCGTGCATCTGGTGCCTAATTTGCTCAAGATGAGGCGCTGAAAGGCCGCCTCTTCTTCATGGAGGCTTTTGGCCGCCGGGATGCCAATCAATGCCGCATAGGCTATGGTGCCACGGACTTTCAACTGCATAAGCATAGCGATTTCATCCCATGTGCACGCCCGCGCCTGGGCCTCCAACCTCACCTTCTGAATGCGTCCCATCAGCTTGTCCGCGGCCGGTCCGTGACGGTTGGCGTGTGAGATGGTCTTGCCAAGCAGGGTCTCCATACTGTGGTCGAGGGAGCGCGGCAGTCGTTGGGAGCACACGCCTCCTTGCCAGATATCCCAGCAGGTAGCACGAATGCTTTGGGGGTCCATGTGAGCCGGCGCTTGCCCCGAGGCCAGAAATTCATCCCAATCGGAGGCGTAGGCTGTGCATTTGCTCCACGCAAAGCCTATGCCAGTGCCGTGGCTTCCAGTGCTCAGATCATTCAGGATGGTGACCAGGTCACGGGCTCCTGCACCGTAGTGCTCAGCGTCATCGACATAGCATGCAGAGGACACGTTGCGCCCTGCTGCAGTGGTGTATCGCGCACTACTGCCTTCGTGTAAGCCGAGGATGGGATCCTGGGCTGCTTTCGACAGTTCCGGCCCCGAAACCGAGCCCTGGGGCAAGCCTCTCTTCAGGTGGATCGTGGGTGATGGCCCCCACCTCGTCTGCACCTGTACTTGGAAGTTGCTGAAGGCCGAGAGGTATAATTGCCGAACTTCAGTTGGGATCCCACGGGCCTGCATAACTGCATCTGTTGCCGGGACGGAGATGCAATTGAAGAATTTCTCATAATCGGCCGGGATCCGGCACATGGGCCTTTCATGGGCCGTTGCGTCCTCCACCAGCAGGGTGTCCAGCACGAGCACATCCACGGCTGCCTGCACCTTCGGGTCGTAAGCTCGATTGGCTTGGGAGTAAACACTACCCGGCGGGAGGAGCGCACGTTCGCTTGCCAGTCGTCTGGTGACAGGCCCTTCCACCGCTTTGAAACACTCCTCTAACAATTATCTAAATAATTCAAATCGGTGGGATTCATGGCTTGGCTCAGAACAAGCAACGATTTCAATTATTTAAATCCGCCGGGCTCTCTTGCGGATTTAAATAATTGAAATAATTGAAATCAACTCTGCTGATTTAAATTATTTCAATTATTTCAATTATTTAAAATAATAGTAGTCATGCAGAAAAGAATAAAGCGTAAAATAGACCCTAGAGGCGCCTCTCTCTCTCTCTCTCATATATATATATATATATGAGGCAGGAACCTTTATGTATAATGTGACTCTCTCTCTCTCTCTCTCTCTCTCTCTCTCTCTCTCTTGTTTCAATATTAGACTATACACTGCACTATTCTGCTACTGCTTCTGCTACTGCTGCTACTACTACTACGACGACGACGTTTATGCCAACGATGACGACGACGACTACGACGTCAACGACTACGACGTCAACGACTACGTCCCAAACCTTTAACCTTGAGCGCCCAATGTTGAGGGGGGGACCAGACTTCTTTGTTTGAAGGTTGGGGGGGGAGCCCACCCTGAGTGAGTGAGTGAGTGAGAAGCGGCACCCGTTGCAGACGGGGCCATGCCGAAGGCGCTATCCCTCCCGGCGTCTCAGGGGCTCCGTAAACGTCATTGCCTTTCCACTTGGAGTTCAAACTGGCAGGGCGCCCCGGGCTCCGTAAAACGTCATTGCCCGGAAGTGAGATGAGTGGTCACAGCTAGGCTTGCTCATGCGCAGAGGTTACGAGGGCCCCCGCTGCATGAACAAGCTCTTCCCGTGTATCTGGATCACTGAAAGAGGCCGCGGACGCATCCCCGAAAGTACAGGCCACACCCGTGCAATCAGAGTGCAGTGTTGGGCCTTGCGGAGCAGCCATAGTAGAGCAGGCACAGCTACACAACCGGGGCCCTAGGCAGCGGCCCATTGCGCAGCATCCCGGTGAGTAGCGACGATCTCCTCCTCCTCTTCAATACATGGGAGAGAGCTTGCGATCAAGAAGAAACGACGGAGTTCTTCCAAACTTCAAACCGTGACAAGAAAAGTCCGGTCCTCCCTGCGGCCTTCAAAGGGTAGTGAGAAGCCCTCTACCTCATCCTCTGAAACAAGAAGAGAACCCAATTCAAGTTACTCTTGGTAAGAGAAGACAGCTTCTTTCTAGAAGAGAACTCCTTTACCTCTTGGCAAATTTTCATCCTAAGGTTTCTGTTACATACATACATACATGCATACATACATATATACATATATACATATATACATATATACATATATACATATATACATATATATATATATGTATATATAGGTCACCCCAGCACCCCTGACAGACCACACCCTTGAAAACACCGATCCCACCGGCGAGATCGTGCTTGTTCCAGGGGTATCGAGTTTGAGTCCTGGTTTCGTCTGTCTGGAGGCCCCCAAGCCCGAGACAAAAGAAAACAAAAAACCAAAGGTTCAGGGAGAATAACGGAACAGTTTGTTTTTTGTGTTGGTTGTTTTCTGAAACATTGTGAGTTCCTCCAAAAAGCAAAAAAACAAAACTGCCCCGGGATTCTCCATTCTCCGTGACTCTTTGTTCTTTTGTGTTTTTGGTTTCGGGCTGCCTCCTCGGTTCGACCCATATTACCATTATGCCTCATATCAGCGCTTCGAAAGCTACCAGCACTGTGTGCACTACTAGCATTACTGTGGACATGGCAAGTACTGTTTCTGTAACTGCTATTGGCTGCTACCGCTGCTATTGGTTCATTTTCTAATTCCTAAGCATGGCTATCATTTCTTTGGTTATATTATTATGTTCGCTCTTGTTGTTATGACAATTTTGAAGAGTATTATCATCCATGTTGCTATGCTTGCGTTTGCATACAGTTTGCTAAGGTTCCAGTATTTTCGGTTATGATCATTCTGCTATTAAGAGTCTGGCCGCTAGTAGGACTCCTGTTGCTGGTTTACACGTTCGATATTTCTGCCATTACTGTTGTTATTACGAATGCGTTTTTCGCTATTATTACCATTGCTACTACATAGAATATTATTTCTGCCAGTATCATTGTTACTACTGTCGTTATTACGACTATAATATTTGTATGACCACCAGAAATACAGTAACTTCGGAGGGCTTGCTGCGAAAACTCCAGCTCGCAAGGGGAAGCTTGTTTCGGGGATGATGACGACGTTGTTTCGCGGACACGCCGAACAATCTCTCCACACCCGAGTGCGCACACACCACACACTACTTCAAAAGCAAACCCTCCTACGCCGAGGTCTGGGCTGTGGGGGTCTTGGCAAGCCCCTTCCACCTACAGCTGGCTTGGTTTTTGATGATTATAAGATGTTGCGCTTCCGGTTTTGGGAGCGCTAAAACCTTCTAGGCAGCACATGCGTTCTGCACTGTATGTACAGCGTTTTCGATTGTCATGTATTATCCGACCACCTGTGGTTTAGCAGTTTCTTCTCCGTTCGCTGCGTGCTCACAAACAACAGTTTCAGCATCTCATGCCTCTTGCAGTCGGACAGTGTGCCGTTCAAGACAAGCACGAAACCCCTCAACTTGACCCAAATGATGAAGATGACGATGCTGATGATGATGATGATGATGTCAGCTTCTGCCACACACTATCTAAGCTCGGCAAAACCTCCAAAAACCCTACCCTCCTCATGCCGCATGCCTGGCTCTCCTTTGCTGAAATCAATGTAAGAACCAAGGCAAACGCATCCGGATTGCCACCAAAACGTAGCGTCAATTATGGACCGCGCCCCTACTACTGCTACTGCTACTACTGCTACTACTGCTACTACTGCTACTACTGCTACTACTGCTACTACTGCTATTACTGCTACTACTACTACTACTACTACTACTACTACTACTACTACTACTAGCACTAGCACTAGCACTAGCACTAGCACTAGCACTAGCACTAGCACTAGCACTAGCACTAGCACTAGCACTAGCACTACCACTACTACTACTACGTGTACTACTACTACTACTACTACTACTACTACTACTACTACTACTACTACTACTACTCCTGCTAATACTACTACTACGACGACTACTACTACTACTACTACGACAACTACTACTGCTACTACTGTCACCACGATTGCAACTTTACTTCTATGGCTTTGACTGCCTCCGCAACTGTTCTGACTACCGTGACTTTACCTTTCGTTCTTTCGTTTTGTTTGTCTTTTCGCGTGTATTGCTTGTATTACAAATATTACTCTTATTAAAGGATTTATTGTTGCTTTGATTATGTGTTGTTACCGTGTCTCTATTGGTATTATGACTATTAATACTGTTTTTTCTTGTGATTACTGTCGCTAGCATTATCATCGCTATTTTTCTAACGCAATCGTACTATGTGTAATGTTGCTACCAGAAACATTAGTACTGCAGCAACTACTATGGTGCTACTGTAATTACACGTCGTTGTTGCTACTGTATGTACTACTAAGACTGCTAACTATGTCATTTCATAGAAGGGTTACGAATATTGCAACTGGTGCTTTCACTCGTATTGCTGTGACCGCCACCTCAATACTATTATGACGCTTTTGACTTTATACCTTACTCCTCATAGTCATATGGAAATCAGTACGTCATACGAACGTCACCATGCTTACTATTTTTACTCGCATTGCGGTTATGGTTATGGTTGTTATTGCCGCTACTGTTATTATTACAAATACTACTGGTACTCCAGTCTTCGTTGCCATTGTTGTTGCGATTTCTACTCCTACTACTGTTACATCGACTACCATTGCTGAGCTTTTTGCTAATGTTGTTACTACTGTTGCTGTGCTATTCGTATGAGGAGGATAGTTGCTACTACTGTTCTTATCAGTATACTAGGCCCTGGAGCACCATTAATGCTCTTGGTATTAACGCTGGGGGACACCTGATAGTTATCTTTTGCACTCTTTTGCACTATTGGTACCAATGTTTTTGGAATTACTAATACGAATATTTTTATGATTGTTGTCATTACTTTCGGTTTATAATTGTGTTGCTACTACTATTGCGACTCTAATTATTGCTGTCGTTCCAATGTTTTTGTTATTTCTGGTATTACGAATATCAATATGGTTACTATTCTTTGTATAAGCTAATTTACCACTGTTGTTACTGCCATGTTTGCAATTACAATCTTGTTATCAGTACTAACAATAAAATTACTATGATTTTTACGATGATTACTATGTGTACAGTACAAGTACCACTGGTTTCACTATTGTATATGAAACTGCATAGACCACAGCAGCCCGAGGCAGATACAATTAACGATAGGCGGTTACTACTTATTAGTAGGTACCTATCGTGCTTAGCGGGCGGCATCATCCAAGACTGGTTGCCGGCGTCCACCATCAATGACGACGATACACACCGATCTGCTGTTTACTCTATACAGCCACGCAAACATGTGACATGTAACAATACCGTTGTTCCACCCTTCCCCTTCCCCACGACGGTCTGTAGGGGAGGGCTTGAGCATGCATATATATATATATATATATATAAATATAAATATATATATATATATATATATATATATATATATATGTATATACATATATATATATATATTTGTTTGTTTATTTATAATTATTTATATATATATATACATGACATAGTGCTTCGAAGTGGTTGATATTGAATCGAAGCTATTCCGATTGCACGGAATCCGTCTCGTTTCGGTTTGGAAACCACCGGCCGCCTGCTCTTCAACAGGACAGCCCGCCACAACGAGGCTCCTGGGCATCACATGGTGTGCTCCTTCTATCTCTTTCTCACGGTCTTTCGCAACTCGGACCAGCCTGAGCTCTTTCATCACCTCCAGGGGCTTCAGGGCCGACGCATCGGCGAAGGCGTTTTGGGAGACGTCCAGGACTTTGAGGGCTGCCTGCTGCGCGCTAGGCCAGAGGAGGGCGGGGTTGTTCGTGGTCTTGCAGAAGATCAATAACAGGTCGGAGGCACCATTTCATGCCAGGGGGCGATCAGCGATTCGAACTTATTCTTGGAGATCTCCAGAGTGGAGAGGCAGGGAAGCCTAGCCGGAGGGCGAAGCGAGGGTCCACCTAGTACGTCACCTCAGGACGCTCCGACCTCAAGATTGCACGATTAAGTCCGTTGCTCCTGCTATGACATCCTGCTAATTGCGGTGGGACTCGTCTCAAAAATGGTTAGCAATTGGGAGCAGTTTCGTAACTTGCATTGCTGCCTGCTTGCAATGTTCCGCATTGCCATGCTCAAGCTCGCTTCTCGAAAGTATCGGCAGGAAGCGTCTCTTCTGACGACTGTGCGATTGGTCTGGCTCTGGCAAGCTGCACTTGGTAATGCACCTCCAGGCCACCATCCGGTCACTTCGGCGGCCCTACGGGCCTGCCTGTAGACGTCGTTGAGGTCGGCGAGTGCGTTTTCGCTCAACTGCAACAGCAATTACAAGCTTCTACCAATGCGGAGCTCAACGAAGAAAGAAGATACCTCATATGGCTTCGTGTCCCAGGCCTCCAAAACCTCAAGTTTCGGGCTTTTGTTTAATCCAGCTGCCTTAGCCGAACTTGTCAGGATAGAAGCGGCGGTCCTGTCTGAACGCCAGGCTGGGAGCTGGGCCGAAGCCAGCTGGTTTGATGAAAGCCGCAGCGTCTGCAGCGTTGAGTGGCCCTGAAAGTCGGCGCACCTGCGCAGCCGTCACTGTGACAAGCAGACACAAACTGAAAACTACAGCTGGTTAACCACCCTAAGCTCGCAGCGTGGAAATCTGGTTGAAGCGGAAGTCGGCCCGCCTCAGAAAATCGTGCTCTGGCTCTAACTGCGTGCTTTGCTGTATCTCTCTGGTCCCGGGGCCTCACCTCAACGCTGGCATGTGAAGCCTCAGCTCCGAGTTCGGAATATGCGAGGCGAAGATTCGCTTTGCGGGTGCCAAGTCACTGCGGCAGCTCCTGGAGCTGATTCTTGCTCAAATCGAGGAACAGCAGGTGAGGAAGCTCCTCACCATCATAGGCGAGAGAGGCAGGAACGGCGACGCCAGCAGCACGGATGATGGGCCTGCGCCGCCCAGTCCAGCTTGGGGATAGCATTCGACCTGCTGCGAAAGCTGTTCTCGCTCAAGCTGAAACGAGTGCTCGATCAAACGTAGACAGCAGCACGAGAGGTTGAGTGAAAGGACATGTTGGAGCTTGCCGACTGGACTCACATCCTTTCAGGCGGGAGCTGCTTCAGCCCTGGAAGGCGAAGGCGAGGGTCTGCCTTGCTGCTGCCTTGCCTTGCTTACTGTGGCAGCTAGCAGTTGTTGGGGGTCCTTGATGCAGTTCCGTGACAAGTCCAGGTGTCGAAGGAAGGGATACCTTGAGCACACAGGCTCCCTGCAGCCGTTAGCAACCGCAGAGCCAGGCGCTGGGCTCGGCAAGAAGTCCGAGACCACGAATCTGCTTGCTGATGCCTCGGACTGAAACAGATAGGGGTTTTCTTCCAGAGCCGGTCGTCGCGACACGCTAAGGGGCCAGCAATCCACGCGCGAGTAGACAAAGCCTCCACAAACTCCAAGCACCATTCAGGATGCACGCGCCTGTCCTTTCAATTACGAGTAACTACTGAGGAGAGTTCTCAGTTTCGTGTGAGCGGAGAAACCCCCGCCCCATCAAATGACCACCACCACCACCACCACCGCCGCCGCCGCCGCCGCCGCCACTACACGGCGGGGAGCGGCGGTTGCCACCCCATCACCCAGTACCTCCAGCTCCGCTTTAGCAGGTGCAAGCGCGGGCACCTCCTCCTGCCACAGTCTTGCTGACCTCGGACAGCTGCATCGCCTGTAAGATTGCAAATCGAGATGATTTGATGACCGCATGATGACATTTGTCCTACGAGTAGCCTCCGCTGTCAGGTCGACACCCTCGTCGCCCGCCATTGCCGTGCAACGTCACAAACCCCAATTGGCACACCTACAGATAGGCAAATCCCTGCAAACGTCCAAGCTTTGTCTGTTGCCCATCAGTTGCTTCAGCACTGCACGGACGGCTAGCACTTCGTCAGATCCGTCAGCTATCAGAATTAGTGGTTGTATCAAATGCCTGTGCGCACAAAGACAAGGAATGGGTGGCTGCCAAAGCATCGCTGTCTGAATGCTCTGGCGGATTCTTTGCCGCTGTTCCGAGGAAGTCGTGGGATCGCAGCCATGAGCACTGCTTGCCCAATAATATGCTCTGCAGTATAAAAGGATCCCACTTGGTGGGTTCCTTGATCTGCAGTGGTGATATGAAAAGCATCAGAGATGCGACGAGTGGACACCATCACCAAATCTCAATCTTTCTTCACTCAGTCTAAGGCTATCTTCATGCATCTGCGATGTGACGTGCGCGATTCTTCTCAGCAGCTTCAAGGCTTGGACGTTCCACAGGGGTGTATCGAGCAAAGCCATGTTCCTTAGCCAATGGATCGATATGCCTGATTTTACGGACGTCCAAATCCGTCAGGGAGCCTTTATTACTTTGCTGTTTGGCTCTGCGCACGCTGTAGCAGTGCGCGATGTGATCCGCTAGCCATGCGTGTTCCGACATGCCTCCACCAACAGCGGTGTTGTTCAGGGCATGTACAGAATGCTCGGACCGCGCTAAACGGAGCATGGATGAGCATGGTACGGTTTGTCTGCGGGCTTGTGAGAACACACGGCTTGCTAACGACCCGCGCATTCGGTTGTAGCTAACAACCATTTGCCAGCGGCTTTATTCATTTTCGGGCAAGTATCAGTAGGCCTTCGACGAACTCCGCCTGTGTCAGATAGTTGTTCTCGTCAACGTCCAAGATGTCGAAGAGGTCTACAACGTCATCCTGGCGAAACGCCCGACGTCTCTGCCAATTCACCACTCCGGTGGTTCTCGGTCCGCTCTCATCTGAAAGGTGAGGACACACTCGGACAAATTGGGACGTGTTGGTGGGCTTCTGGGACTTCAGTTCAGGCAAGCGGCGATGGGCAGGTTGTCCAGCAAAGCTTGTGGCAAATGCTGCAATGCATTGTTTTGCAATTGATCTCTGCTGATGCCTTCGTGGAGGGTGCAAGCTGAAGCCAACTCAACAAGCAAATCAGAGTTGCAGATAGCTGTGCGGGATGTTGGCCCTCCGGCCCCCGTGATCCCACTCATGAAAATTGCCACCCTGCACCGCACCAACATTTGAACAGCTCGAGCAGACTGCAGCCTGGAGCCTGCTTATTTTCAACGGAAATCACGTGCTGTGCAACAGGAGGAGTGTGTGCGTGTGTTTTTTCGTGTGCTATACAGTGTGCGTGGGATCTGGGCGCCAAACCGTGCTACGCCAATCAGCCGATAAGCCGATCAGCCGATCGGCTGATCACCTGGACGGCTTGCACTCCAGGTCAAGACTGGCTGCTCGGCTGATCGGCTTATCGGCGTAGCACGGTTTGGCAACACGAGAGCTCTTTACCCACATCGCAGTAGAGCACGGACGCCATTAGGCTGTGGGCATTGATGCTTTGTTCCCACATCGCAGTAGTCCACGGATGTCATTAGGTTTTGGGCATGGATGCTCTGTTCCCGAATCGCAGTAGACCATGGACGTCGTTAGGTTTTGGGCATGGATGGTTCCTGAATCGCAGTAGACCATGGACGTCCTTAGGTTTTGGGCATGGATGGTTCCTGAATCGCAATAGACCATGGACGTCATCAGACGTTGGACATGGGAGCTCTTTTCCCAATAGACTCCATGGATGTCATCAGGCGTTGGCATGGATGGTTCCCGAATCGCAGTAGACCATGGACGTCATCGGGCGTTGGACATGGCAGCTCTTTTCCCAGTAGACCATGGACGTCATCAGGCGTTGGACATGAGAGCTCGCAAAAGACCAGGGACGTCATTAGGCCGTGGACATGATCCAGCCGATCAGCCGTCGCACTAGACCATGGACGTCATTATGTCTTGGACATGGGTGCTCTGTTCTCACATAGCAGTATCATGGACGTCATCAGGCGTTGAAATGGGAGTTTTTTCCCAAAGAGCAGTAGACCATGGACGTCATGAGGTCGCACTAGACCATGGACGTCACTAGGTCTTGGGCATGGATGCTCTGATTGAAATTGGCGGACTTTTCACCTTCACTGCGAAGCTGACTGAAGTGCTCAAGGGGCCCCTACGGCAGCGGTGCAGGATATATACAACATGCATGTCATGGTCATGGCTTTCCTACACATGCACAGGCAAGGGTGGATTCACACTCAACCTGTTCTCATGCCATGACATTGAGGAAAATATCACATTGAGGAAAATATCCTGATCAACCACATGAGGTACAATAGGCATTGTCCTGTTGCAAGTGGCGTCTTCAAGTTACCGTAGCGCGGGCTCAGCTACTATGGTACATACAAGGTGTCCGTTTGTGTAGCGTCTGCGGTCTACACCTACAGTTTTGCACGACTTCCACTGTGCACACCAGATTCGATCAGTTTTATGATGAAGTCTGGTTTCATGGATTTTGTGAAACAATCTGCGGCCTGAGTGTTGTGTCAACCCAGTCCACTCTATCTCCCCCGGCGGGGTAGATATCAAAAGTGCGAGCGCCGTCGTCTGTAAAGATCGACTGCCTGAGGGCGCTCAATTCAATCTGTAGCCGCTTGTCTTGCACACGGGACGGAGCTTCCGTGTTTAGGTGATCTGCCAGGCTGCGGCAGTCGGTCAAACACACGTGCGGGACTTGCGTCCTAGCACGAACCTCCCAGTCAGGACCGGAGCTACCGAATCCGTAGATTTCGGCCAAGGCTGCTCTGATACGGTCCCCTGCTTCCTGTGCACTCTGCAAGGCGTAGGTTTCTGCTTGGAAAGTTGCTCTGCATACTCTCTTGATCGTCGTGGAGGAGAAGGAGACGATCATTGTGTCGTAACGACTAGAATGCGGGTCGCGAAGCTGCCTAGCAGGAGCGAGGAAGTGGATACGTCCCTGCTGAGAACGATCCCCCTTCTCGCCTGCGAAGCTCGCGTCTGACGCAGTCAGGAAGCCAAGACTCTCGTCCCTTCAAAGCAAGTTCCAGAACCTTGTTAGCCTCATGGAGAGCGCTAACCGTTGCACCTTTGAACGAGCTCTGGAGCTTCGATACACGGTAAAGGATGTCTGGCTTTGCTTGCCTAGAGATCCACGAAAGGCTGCCGATTACGGAACGTAGCTGGCGCTCTTCACCTCGGTCTACAGGATCCGAGTGCTTCCTACCTGCCTTGACATCAATGTAAGTGATTTTGTTCGTATTATCGGTGACGTCGATTAATACATCTTTTCCGGATGCGTCAAATTGTTTACCGCAGAAGCGTAGTCTTCCAGACTCGCGACGGCCTACTTCGAACTTCTTTAGAAGCCTATCAATGATAGTGCCTCCTTTGCCTATCGATGCCCACAAGAAGTCATCGACGTGAGTGGTCAAAACGCAAACTACTTTTCCGGCGGCGCGGTAAAAGTAAAACGCGGGAAAAATACTACTCACCTGGAAGCCGACCTCGCGTGCTTCCCGATCCACCTTTCTCCAGAATCCGCGACCGCCGTCGCAGAGTCCGTAGACAGGTACTCTGATGAGAAGCATTGCTTCCGGGTCTACCCCTGGAAGGCCACCACCAGGTTGTCTCATGAGTACAACCCTGTCGATTGGCTCAACCTGAAAATAGGCATTCCGGATATCGGATGATTCCACGGGAACCCCGGTGGAAGCGGCGAAGGCTGCGACTAGCGCATGCGTCTCCAGCTCTGAGGTAGGCGCATCTGTGCGAACTTCAGTGGAATCAAAAAAAATTTCCACAAGACACCAGTCGGGACTTGAACTCAGGTTCATAGTCCGGCTTAAGACGTTCATGGTAGTTCTTAATTGTATCGACCCACTTAGATGGTATCGGAACGTGACCGGCATCTAGCAGTTCCTGCAGAGGTGCTCCTTTCAGCGGAATCGCCGCTTGAAAGTCTTCGTACTTTTTCCACTCCTTGGCGCGTGACCCGTCGATTCTCGATTGTACGGTAGGAGTGCATTCCCAGTATTTCAAGGCCTCCGGGAGGTCCTTGAGTTCCTGCTCAACCTGTTCTCTCGAGAAGAGAGACGGTTAGACCAAAAACCTCTGAGTTTCTGGCGAATACTCACGTTCGCTTCTTCCTCTTGTCTGCGTTCCTCATGTTCCTCGAAACGACTCCTAATAGATGCTGGTAAGTCATCTAAAAGGTCTGCACGGCTACTCCTCCTGCTGTGGGTAGGAGTCCTTTCTGCGTCGGGTTCGACGGTGCTAACACGTCGGGAACGGGAAGAAGAGGCTGGAGGGGGCGACCTAGATCTACCTCTATCCGGTTGTTCTTCCATCGCTTCATCCTCAAAGATTGATGAGAGTGGACCGGGGCCGTCCAGGAGACCATAAGATGGTTCTCATTCCTCTTCCTGACGTACGTCCCCAGTAGGGGTATCCTCGGTTTCCTCATCATCGATGTCCTCGCTCGGTACATCTCGATCTCTGAGATCCTCGAAGTGCTGCTGGCCACGCACCAGCTCATCGGGCAATACAGGTTCTCCTTGGAGAACTGCGTGGGCAAGTGCTTCCGCATCCTGCGCGGGCCTAAGGTTTTGTGGTGACACGAAAACCGGGACGTTTTGTGCGTGGCATTTGGTCTTGATGATGTTCCTTGTCGCTCACCCCACCGAGCTATTGGGTAATGATGTGGTTGCCCTCAACAGACTCGATATGCTCTCTCCTTCACTCCCACGTATAAGCACTACTCCCAGGGCAGGCAGATCCAGAGCTCGCTTGTTTTCCACCTTCGCGGCCAGCGATGGATCGTCTGTGCTCGGGATGGCTTTGTTCCTCGGAAAGGTCACAGAAGACGAAAGCTGTATCAGCTATCGGCAATGCTTTCTAGAGCTTGTGCTCATTCTTGAGCCAAAGTTGCATAGGCGGCATATGGTAAAAGTGGTTCGGCACTGTGGTATGCGTAGCATGCCCACAGGCCTACACCTAGAGATGGAGTACTCGAAGCGTGCTTCCACTCTTGACCTATACAAGGCCTCACTCATAGCCCTTATCGTGACACCATAGAATTTAACTAGGCATCGCAGTCCGTTCGCACCCCCCATGAGTGGCGTCTCCGACGCTACTCACCCGGAAGATGGCGCGATAGGAACACTAGGGATTGATCCGCCGCAACTTTGATATATGGAATCAGAGCCTTTCATCCCAATTAGAAATGGCGTGACACTCATCTATACGTCAGTGACGATCCCCTGAAATGACAAACGAATCAGGCGTCACCGAAGAAAAGGCATTCGCAATGAAGATCATGAGCGAAGCGCAGAGGTCACGTCTTGAACGGAAATGCCGATCACGTGTTGTCCCGCAACCATTGACGGGTCGCCGCAGGATCTGCTGCAGGATCACGTTCCCAAGGCCTGAGATTTTCTTCTGGGTATGGAGATCTGCCCTTTCCCTTGGCTTTCCCCTTGCTTCTGCTCTTCCCCTCGATGTAGTCATGGTAAGTGTTGGCATTCCAACCTCCATGTCTTCCACCTCCTCGTTCGCGAGCTTTCGGGGCGGCCTTGGCTGCGGCAGCACGTTCAGTCTCTTCTGCCGTGACAGGTGTGTGTCCATGATGGAGGTCTGTCCGCGCGGAAGATACTCATCAGCTGGAATGTGATGTAAGGCTTCAGGACGTCGTGCATTCGGGTTCCTCTCTCTCTCGACCTTGCTGGCAGCAAGCTTGTTCATGAATTGTGCCGGCGTCTGGATGTTGTGATCAACAAGTAGACCGATCGTCTGAGCGGAATTGTCCCTTTGCATCAGGAGGGTTCCCACCGGGCCGACGTACAGGAACTCCACAGGTCCAGTTGGTGTAGGTCGCATGCGAGAGAATTGCGTATGTCCTGTTACCATCGGGATAGTCTCGCAGAGGACGTTCAAGCAACTGAAGTGCATTACCTTCACGTCATGGTCGCGCTTCAAATAGGTGCTTGGGTCAAAGACCTCTCTGCCGATTCCCATCATATTTGCCCCTCGGATCAACGATGAGATCAACTGGTTCGTCCGGAAGCGTTTGAGGGTGTAGATGCCGGTAGGGTCCTTGATGTCCTTTGACGGCTTGGCAGCTTCCCTCTCTCTGGCATATCGAAGAATATCTTCGTCAGAAACTTCTTTGCTCACTTTGGTGTCGGGATCGATCTCTGCCAATTCATCCCACCCTCCGAGCACATCATAGCGTTGGCCGTGGGAGAAAGCTTCTTGCATTTGAAACATCGGCATAGTCATCCACTTCGCCAATCCAGATCATGTCTTGTGGATGGTCCTGCACACAACGAAAGCCATATACGAGAGGGCCGCTTTGTTTGCGTCAATGCAGTGAGCGTTCCTCATGTTGTGGTAGTATGGCGGTTGCATGGCTGTGCGAGCAAGCTGCAGTTCAGGATCAATGTTCAATGAGTGGCCAGCGATGAGGACAGGTCGGCGTTCCATAGCAACTTGTGTTGGTACTTCGTCATCAAAGTCGCCCTCGTCCTCAATGTCCATCTCTTCATCCGGTTCCTGTTCTGCTTCTTCTTCTCCGATAACAGATACATCAGAGGAATTCCTTCAGGTTCAGCCTGAGTTTCCGTTTCCATTGCTTCCTGTTCCTCTGCAGTTGTTTCAGGTACCGCTGCGGCTGCAGCTTCCATCGTCTGAGCAATGAAATCACTAGGGATCTCCGTAGGAGTCTCCCTTTGTGCTGTACCCTGATAGTGACCACATGAAATGAACAATGACCAGCAGGATGTACATCGGGCAAAGCACGCCGGAACAATGTTGTAACATGCCGGGCATACTCTCATCACATCCTCTTTCCATCCGAATCTCGTCGAAGCTCTTCGGGTCGCCAGTGTTTGATGACGAACTTGATGCCCTCGTGCATGTGGCGGTGACGAACTGTGTTCTCACGATGACTCTCAAGAACACGCGCAAGGGAACACATGATCTGTTCCTTGGCGGCATCGTGGGGGCCCGGCGGCATTTCACACAATAGTTCCATGAGCCTGCCCGGCGTCCTGTAGCGCTCGAACTCATGGAGCAACGGCGAACCGCTGTACTCCAGCACCATTTCGTTCTCCAGACGTTCATCGTAGATCTTCTCCACCAACGCAAACGAGTGAGTGTCTCGAGGTTCGGGGACGCAAAACCATACTTTCTTGACGAATGAGAACGGTACCGTGCGCCCAATGATGATGACGCCGCTGTCAGTGATCCGTCCTCCTTCTCTGGCAAGGTCATCGGGTTGACGTGAAGAACGACAAGTGGCATGTGTTTGGCCTCTGGTCCATGCACTCGTGTCTTCGTGGTAGCATTCCTGTGGTCGAACGGTGCAAACACTCCACAGTAGCTGTGAAGACGACCGCTCCGGTTATCCCCTGTCTGATGGCGCTGGTCGAAGTCCCCGGAGGGGCCCTCCGAACCTTGCACAATGCCACGCAGCACAATAGAATCCAAATTTCGACATGCTGTCGTGTGGAATGCTCCTCCCAGACGGCCCAGAAGACTCATCGACGGAGAAATTGCGAACCTGTCCTTGTCCAACTGAAGCAAGTTGTTGTAGGCGCTGGTGTGCACGGAGTGGCCACTCGTGGCGCGAACAGCCCAGGGTTTAACCCAACCATTGCATTGCTGCAGGTACTGCTGTTGGTTCCGAGTGTTGTGGTGGTACTGGGTCTCGGCAATCTGGTCACGCACAGTAACCAAGTTCTGCATATCAGCTGCCCCGATCGTTGCCGTTCCGGCAGGAGGTTCCTTTACCCTTACGCCCAGGAACTGCAACCTGATCTTGGCCTTGTGCCTCTTGGTGGCCGACAACCAGTTTCCCTGGAAGAGCAACTGCAACCTCTGATTGCAAACTCGCTTCCTCTGGTCCGCGTCTGGTCCTACTCCCTCAGTAATGCCTCTGCTGCTGTGGGTCCATAGGGCTTCCTTTCTGATCAAGTCATCGATAAGTACCCATCCACCCTCATCACATTTGATGATGTCTTGGAACGCCACGCTGCATTTGCTGTCAAGCCATTCTGATCCCGGTCTTCTTGCGATCCTGTGACGTAGATCGGATTGTATGCAAGACAGTGCCCAGTCGGCGTTCTTGATCTGTTGGCGGGTGAGGTTGCGAATCACGACTTCATCGACAATGTCCCATCTGGAGTTGATGAACCTTGCTCCCTTGGTCGGGACGAGGTCGAGGATTCAACATCGGATCGGCGGACGGCCTCCAATGGATTGGTAACCTTCGTTTGCCCATTGGCCCGTGTCAGCGTCCCAAGCGAAACTTGGTCGATCTCCTCGTTGGGGTAGTCGACGGTCTCGATGGTCAGACATCTCTTCAGTAAGGTCCACCACACGCTGGCTGTTCTCGGGGCCTATGTCTCGCAGCCTTGTGCCGCAAATCTCGTACAAGCCACGCCTGTTGTGAACATCGGTACACAGATTGTGCGATGTTTCATAGCGAATCAAAACGATGTCGCTACGCACGGCCTCCCCTCCAGGTCGTGGTCGGGCTTTGGCCTTCGGCCTCCGCTCTGAGGATGCTGCGCTCGCGTTCTCTGCGGCATCGACGTCCATGCTTTCTGCTTG
Source organism: Symbiodinium sp. CCMP2592 (assembly GCA_905221615.1). Taxonomy (NCBI): domain Eukaryota; class Dinophyceae; order Suessiales; family Symbiodiniaceae; genus Symbiodinium; species Symbiodinium sp. CCMP2592. Next base: position 488,047 of record CAJNDT010003057.1, on the reverse strand, counting down.
CTGTGTGGAAGTGTGCCGTGGATAGCGAAGAAGATTGTTCTTGATGGAGTCGAGTCCTCGCTTAATCAAGTCCCGTGTTGCGACATCAACGGTGCATCCAGCAAAATTGTGTGAATCACTGCCACAAGCTATGCAGAACATGTACCTGTGAGGTGCCCGTTCTGCAACGCCAGTCTCCAGCACGTTCACATAGCCACACAATTCCGCGATGACGCGTTCACGGTCCTCTTGCAGATGATCACGCTCCTCATTGCCCTGCTCTTCTTCAGGCTGTGCCTCCACTTCCATATCTTGAGTCGGCATTGGCGGAGCAACGGATACCGCTTCCTCATTTGTGGCATCTTCAGCATCATGCGTTTCCTCGGGTCTGCTCACTTCCACTGGACATACGTCACCATCGACGATCACAGTAAAGTCAATCACGAGGTCGGCAGACATGCTCGCCACGATCTCTGCAATATCTTCATTCTTCTTTGGCGGTGTTCTCTTTCGTGGGGAGTCAACGGTGATGAGCTCAATAGCCTCAGCTGATGCATATAGCGAAAGAAAGATCTTTCGATGCCCCTCACACACGCGTTTGCTCCTTCGAGCCCACCCCAGTTTGGGAATGCATCGGATACCTCATCACAATCGTAAGAATCCCAAGTGCCAATTCCAAAGTGTCGCCCAAGAGCTCTTCTTTCGGCATGGTGACGCCTCGGTAGCAAGCTTGTCGTTCCTCCGGAATCAAAAGCATCCGCATAAAACCTGCATAGGCACAGTTCCCAGCGTCATAGTAGCAGATGTAGCATACGCTCCCTTCCGAGTCATATCCGCGGTCCCATGCTAGCTGTTTGGCCTTGCCCCACGCCGCGTACTCGATAGCTTGGTTTGCTGTAATACGGAGGCCACCGTAGTGACGGTTTCGTACCAACATCTTCATAAGCTACTTCAGCGCAGCGCTTGAGGAAGTAGCTTATCCTTGATGTCCAAATGCGGATCCACAAATTGCAAGTGCCTGTCATAGATATGTTTGGCACACGCGAGAGTGTACTTTTGGGACTCGATCAACTCGTCGTACGGGGAGATGTAGTGCTGCATTTTGATGGCTGGCGTGTGCGCACAACCAATGCAAACACCTGCGTAACCGTTCCCTGATGGTCTGAATTGGGCCTGCACGTAGCGCTCGGCCATCTTCATTCCTTCACATCCTGGACAGTAAAACGTTCTCCCTTTGACGTAGGTGATGTTCGAAGTGGAGTAAGTGTCGATCTTGAACCGCCTATTGTCATAGTAGGCTTCGGGGACGGTCATCGCGATGTCAAAGTCTTGCCAGGCTACGGAGGAAGGCTCAGCGACGCTGTCGCCTTGCGCTCCGGTCCAGATCTGCTGCCTCTGTTCTCCCGTAAACCATGACTGGGAGATCTCTGCAGTGGTCTTGACTTCGCTTTTGTCCTCCCAAATCTCGACAAGTGCAGGGTGCGCAACAGTCTCGATCCGGACGTTGTCATCCCATTGGCGTATCTTTGCACTTTCTACGAAACATGCCGACACCATCTTCTCGCTGAACAATTGCTTCTCGTAGATAGCATAAGCCAGCTTGCGTCGAAAACGAGACTCAGGATTTACCATCCTTTCTGTCGAGATCGTGTGAACGCCGGTGAGGGACTGCTTCAGTTGGCAGTACATCTTTGACCAGAAAAAAGACCCTAGACTCACCACACATCCACGAGCCCTTAGCTCCAATTCAACGTAGGATCCCAAAGCATGAAAACCTGTATACACCTTGGATTTCTCGGCCAGGTAGTGGCTTCCTGCTCCAGTGAACCGCAAGTCGTGATTGATGCTGACAATGGGCGGTCGAGTGATCAGTTTTCCCGCGGCAATGATGGGGTCAACGTACACCTCCTTGAGCTGCCCTTGCAACGCTGCACGAATATCGGCACCATTTCCAACATCACTCAAAGGATAAGACATGTTCTCGATGAGGATGGCTTGGAGCGAAAGATGGACGTGCAGAGTAACCGTTGCCAGTTGATCCTCTGGTATCCCGTTCATCGCCTCCATGATGGAATCCAAGGTGCTTCTTGCGTTCTGGAAATTGCAGCCCACATTTGATGATGGACACACTATGCGGACGTCCCCCCATCCATGCATACGGCATGGCATACTGAGGCTCTCAAACAACATGTGCGTGGTCCCTTTCGTCTTGGCGACAAGGTCGAAATCGTGGGCGAGAATTGCGCATTGGGAGCGCATCACCGCAGCATCAGGTTTGCCACCCATGCCAAGGCTGTTGCGAAATCCAGTCAAAGCATTCATCGTCACTATCTTCGAGTCCTGTCGAATGCCATCGTCGTTGACCAAGTCGTCTTCTGCCTCAATCATCACTGCTGAGGTAAGCATCGGAGGTGAGGGAAGATGTGTACACGTGACCAATGCTACAGCATGGTATAGTCGCGCATACATTCGAAGCCATTCCTTAATATTCAGCTTCACGTAGGTCTTCAGGTTGAGGCCCTTGTCATCGCTCTGAGAAACGGAACGTATCCTTGCCAGATAGGTCACCACCCGTCTAACGTAATGCTGAATAGCCGTGGTCCCCACGTTGTGGTTGGCCACGAACTTTGGCGTCTCATCAATGGAAGGTGGATACTCATCAGGATCGCGCAGGGTCATCAACAAGGTTGAGCGGCAGTACCTGTCGTCATTGGTCGTGAAGTAGTACCAACTAGGTGCAGCCATCTGTTGGAACTCAGCCTCCCACACCGAAATGGCAAGACGCTTTGCAGAGCAGTCAGCCACGTTCCAGATTCAACGCCGCATTGATTCCAAGCATTCTGCCTGCATGTCTCGGGCAACTGGAAACCGTTTTGATCTTGACCGTTGCAAACCGCATCCACGTGGTGCTGAAGGAATTCGAATGTGGTATAGTCGGAATCTTGCAGCACATCGGAGGACCAGTTGTAATAGAGTCTTCCGTCAGCTGGATCCTTCCAAGACACGTAGGCATGAAGCACATAAAGACACACGCTGAAGGCTTGGAGCGAGTTGATCGCGAAAGCCAGCGGATGTCCCATACCTTGTGGCATGGCGTGCATCATTAAATTGATGGATAGTGATTGGTGAAGAATTCCCACCGCTGTTCACGCAGTCCTGGTTGTAGGTCCGAAGTCCATACCCAGCTTGCTTTGCGACCATGTACATCAACTTGCACACTCTACGTAGAACAGGCTCCGACAATAGGTCGGATTGGTCCGTCAGTCTCCCAGTATTCGGAAGCTTGTAGTACTAGTCCTGGTTCACCGTGTACCATTGTCTTGATCTCGTGTCGTGCACTGAGGAGTAAGGGACTTCCACGGAGTTGATGAGGACCGCCAAGTTGTAGTATGAGTCCGAGTTGATGATGTCCCGGGTCGCAGTACCTAAGTTGAAGCGGATCTGCTGCTTCTCGTGTTCCAATTCCGTCACTGCAGAAGGAGCATCGTTGCGAAGCACTTCCTCATCGACCATAAACCGTGTGATGTACACAAACTTGCCCTCTTTGTCGTGAACCACGTGCTTGCGGCCCACCGTTCGGTTTGTTCATGCACTCCTCCGGCGCAGCAAGAAGACATGCCTTGAGGATTTCACGTACACGAACTGCAACATCCCCGCCTGGTGACAGACTTGCACATGCACACAGTATAAGAGGAGGTGCTCGGAAAGCTGCCCACGCACGAATGAGATCATTGTCGACCACTTTGTCCCTGACGATCTTTGGTGGGAAAGGTACGTCCCGAGACGGTCCTTCAGAGTACATCTTCAGAAACGTGTCGAACTTGAGGAACGTCCTGCGCATCCCATCGCTCGGGAAAACATCTTCATGAACCACACCATGAAAAGACAGTTCGTAGGCATTGTAGCATTCGTCCATGGCTCGATGGGATGAGTACAACCTCCGTAGGAGGGATGTACCTACCCGTCTGCGACTTCACGGTTCCGGGCCCTCCGTAGGAGATGCCCTTCCCCGATCCGTCGGATCACGCCTTGTTGTTCCTTAGTTGGGGCTGGGCTGTCTATTAGCCCCGTAGTCAGTACCAGAGTACCAACGCCTGTCTCATGCACTGTCCTCAGAATCACTCGTGACGTGTCTGGTTCTAGCATGAGCATGAACAAGGCTGCGAACATGTTCGGCAAATGATCTCCATGTGACATCAATGCACTGAAACAAGCTGCATTTCACTTTGCGTTTCGAACAATCAGACATGTTCAACTCAAAACGTTCCGCATCAGGCATGTTAGAGAAAACAATCCTTCGTCCTACTAATTCGCCAGTGGCACCAACATGATCAGCGACCTTAACCTTCCTTACCTTGCTGCTCGAAACAAGCGCACGCAACTCAGGCCAAGACCAACATGAACATGAAAAAGGCATGTCAAGCGAAAAATAGACATAGGAAAATTCCGCACACTTCTTCAGCAGGCGTTTGAGAGACTTCAGAACACTCCTAAACCTATTGTACTTCCCACCAGAACGATTTTCACCCCGCACGCAAGTCCCTTCGCTATCTCCAGGACCAGCACCTGATCGCAAAAGCGATGCCACGAATAGCACAGGTGTGCGCACGTCGTCCCGGCACGACTTCTTTATCATGCTGACGAGATTGTCCTCATCAGCTTTCGAACCTATCATCTCCTTGCGCAAGATACGAGCGCCACCCTTAGCGTGTTTAAACGGGCCCGGCGTAGCCGTTGCCCAACCCGCAAAGGTCGACCATCACGCGGTCGGGTTTACCACCCTTGGTTTCCGACGGCATGGCGACCAGTCTCCCATCGCCCGACGCCTGAAATTTCAGAGCCTTGAGCAATATTCTGGAAACCTGACTGGTCAACTCGCACTTATCTGATCGGTTCTTAGCGTCCGTGTCATAGATGTGGGCATGCTTAGCGGTACACCTATCGGACGACTTAGGCTGCAGCGCAACGTTTGCGGCAAGGAACTCCCATTCACTCTTGCAGTAGCCGAGCTCAACTTCACCTCCGGGTACCTCAGGGATCCGGTAGATGTGGCGTTGTCAGTGGGTGCACCCTTCAATCTTGATGCTCTTCCACAGATCATCGGCGCATAGTGCCTTATACTGCTTGGTTTCTTGAACAGGTACATGAGGAGGCACTTCAATGATGACTTGAAGCCCCCCATTGAGCCGCTCTGCGTGCAATTCTTTGGACGACCTCCCCCCCAGGGGTAGTCAGTCCGCGATTTGGCCTTTTCGGGGTTGTCGATGATGTTCCGACTTAACCATGAATTCTTTCCCAACACCCCTGCACCAATGAAGATCACGGAGTTAGGGTTGCTCTGTCTCGATTTTGCTACATCGAACAGATAAGAGCACATGGCATCATCGACTTCTCGTCCCATACTGAGAATGTTCACCTGAGACCCAGGGTCATAATGAGAGTCCGGAGCGTGCTGCGTGACACAGTCCTTGCCCGGGGCATACTCATTCCACCAAGTCTCCTCGTCAACTCCTATCAGTGTACACACCGTCACCGCTTTCGGAGCATCTTTGATGGTGATGCGGTATTTCAACCGACTGTATGGATCTTTGTATGTGTGAACCAACTTGAACCAACCCTCCATCGTAGTCGTAGAGCTGGATTTCCAACCCTTTCTTTCTGTCGTTTTCCGCAAACTAAACTCGACCACGTGAGGCACAATCGCTTCTCCATATCCTTGATATTCCCTGCTCCTTTCAGCCATTTCTTGCCACACATCCTCGTACACGGCTGTCCATTGATCGTGGCCAAAGTGTGAAGTATGGCCTTTGGGCACACCGTTGAAACAAAGAGGTAATGTGAAGCCCTGGTACCCCCCATGGATGGCACGCGCCAGCGCGACACCGCAAAGGTCGTTTTCCCAGGGTACTAGATGTTGCTCCTAGTCCCGCAAACGACTTGGTTCTAGAATCAACCCACGGGAAACTTAGGCCTAAAGCCTTAAGTCTTTTCTCAACCAATTTTTCCCAAGTAGCACTATGGCAGGTAGAGTTACAGCCCTCATCTAGTGCACCCCACACATGAGCCTCCGAAGGGTCCCACATATCCACAAGGGGCAGAGTGTCTACGCGGACAAGATTACTACCTGAGGCTGAAACTGCGCCTGCAATGTTGCTTGGGAAAACCTTGGGCTGGCTGCCGCCTTTCTCTTGCTTAGCCTTAGCTTTCGAGAAGGCCTTGGGCTGTTCAGGTGGAGGCTTGGGTTCCGAAGGTGGGCTACCTAGCCTACCTTTCACTCGCTTAATCCACCTAGGCTTAGTCTCTATCCCTGATCCCCTTCCCTGCCCAATGGTCCTCGCCGGAGCCGCGGTCGAGGATGAACTTCCCTCGCTGGGCAGGTCCTGTCGGAATGTGGTTCGGTCTCGTGACGCAAGGGTCACGAGGTGGCTCCTCAACGTAGGCTTGAGTAGCATCTGCTTCCCATACAACCGACCTACCTACAGAACCCCCCTTAGGGTGATTCTTAGGGGCCTTAGGGATATTTTGGTTTTGGCTCGTCGAAGAAGAGGATGCCTGAGCATTCCCCTGTGAGGAAGAGGATGCCTCAGCATTCCTCAGTGCGGCTATGTACTCAGGTCCTGCTCTAGCGCAGGCCTGTCGATATTCCTCCTCACGGGCCTGCCGATCTAGCTCGCTCGCGTCGTCTGGCGCGCCAAGGCCTCGTCCAGAACTTGTTGACGTCGACGCCGCCACGCATCATGCCGGGGATAGTTCTGGAGATCGCGGTCATGATCCGTGGGTTCTTGCCAGTGAGGCACGGCTACTCCAGCTGGTGGAGTTCGTGACCAGGCACGTGCCGGACTTTTAAGTAGTGTGACGCTGTCGGCTTGCTCGTCAATCAGCATCTGTTGACGAGCACGCTCAAATGCTTCGTCGAGCTCTTGCTGAGCAAAGTATAGTCGTCGTAGGAGCCTGGGGTGCCGTCGTCTGACGAGTCGCCCGGAAACGGGTCGTGCAGTTCCGCATCGGCCCTGAAGCTTTCCAACAGAATAGCTTCTTGATAGTCGCGCTCGAGATCCGGGTCGCGACTTCCGACAAAGTTATCGGTCCCCAAGGGATTATGTTGTAGAACTCCGGCTCGGCGGTAGTTGGCTCAGGCGCCGGTGCCGGATCCGGTTGAGGAGCAGGCTGTTTCGCTTTGCTCGCCCGGGACTGCGTCATCCAGCCACCATTGCGGTGCTGTTGGATGAATTGGCTCTTCCAATATGCGATCGCCTGATTGACGCGATCCTGGTATAAACCTATAGGATCTGCAACACCGCCTCAGGATCGGGCGGTAGCGTCATCAGCAGTGCCCGCTTGGACTAAGGGGGCGCGAGGTCTGTAGCCTCCAAGACACGTTCCGAGACGGCTTTCCGTTCTCGGTGAAACTCCTGAATGTGCCACACATTCCACAGAATGTTCGGGACGTTGCCCTCGAACTGCCCCGATGGTCTGCTGCCGACCGTGAAGACATGTTCCCGTTTCTCCTGGGATACATGATACATGGCCGCAGTCGCGGCACGTCTCGCGAACGAAGTTTGCAGAGCTTGTCTGGTAAGAGAAGTCTGTACACGTGGTGCACTGATCCGTTGGTGGATTCGGTGGAGTTTTCTTCTTCGCGCTCTTCCCCCTTGGGCGAGGGTTGAAGGTTCCCTCAGGGATACCTACCGAGGCGCGGGTCTCGCGGTAGTAGTGGCCTCCTACACCCTGTTGAATAGCATAATACGCATTGAACCAGGTGAGGAAATCCCTAAAATCCCGCGGCGGGGCTCGGCTGGTGAAGAGCCCAGCGCACAAATTCGACCTTACGGGAGACCTCCTCGTATGTCTGGCCTTTGTGTTGACCGAGTGTGAATCTTCGGTCGCCGCCCTCCATCTGCATCGCGCTAGATGGCTGAGCGGGGGCTGCCTTGGAACTAGCTTGATTGGCTTAGTTCCAGTACCACGTGGCCGTGGAGGTCAACATCGTTCCCTGACAGAACGTACAGGCCTCCGTCGGGGTCCTGTCGGGGCTCCAGAATGGCGATGTGGGCCCGGGCTTTGCCCTTCCCTCCTTTAGCGGTAGGGAACTTACATGCAATTCTGGGTCGCCAGCCCAGTGTCCGATGGCGCCGCATCTGAGGCATTCGGATCTCGCCTTCAGATGAACTTCATCTTCTCCCGACGCTCATCTAACGTAAGGCGCGAACGGACTACCTTACCCTTTCCTTTTCCCTTGCGACTTTTTCTTTGCGTCCCTTCGCTTTCCCGAAGGCAGCATTCGCGGCAAGCTGCAATTGGATGACGTGGCCACTGTCGGCATCCTCGGGATCGAGCTCCTCGAGGCAATTGAGGGCAGTGGCTTCTTCTTCATCGAGCTCGACAGCTCGAACTCCTCGTAGCTCGGCTCCTCTTCCTCCTCCCCGGCAGGGTAGGAGCGAGGATCGTACTCAGCCTCGTCCCCAAGAGCGGGGTACGAGGTGTCGTCGTACTCTTCGGCATCGTCGTCGTCATCTTGCTGTGCGTCGTCGTAGTATTGCGTCTCGTAGCCCTTGGGGTTGCCTCGGCGGGCACCAGGATGGTGTTGCCGGCGGTCCTGAAAGGATCTGAAAGGTACCGCCACCTAAGGAACGACATTCCTTTAGGTGAACGCTGCTATGGTGCTCCACTAGGGTAGCAACAACGGCTTCAAAGCTGCGGTTGTTGTTTGTGCATGCTTTGATGACAAGGCATTCCTGTCGGCTAAGGCCGGACAGCTCAAGCAGCAACTCCACACGCATCGGCGCGGAAAGCTCGATGCTAGCGTCCAGGGATTTGAGTAATTTCCACCATCGTCGCCGTCGGCTGACGTACGACAGCATCGACTCGCCGCCTCGGCGTGCGAGGACACCTTGCTTCTGGCCTGCACAGAAGAGCTCTCGAACTTGTTCTGTTGCACGTGGGAACACGACATTCCTCAACTGGGTAATGAAATTCCTGAGACCACCTGGTTCGGTTAGAGACTCTATACCGATGTCTTTGGCAAGCTCGAAGGCTTCATCCCGAAGTCCTTCCAAGACCTTGTGGACCATCTCCGTCCTCGCCTTGATAGCGTAGGACGTCATCTCGTTCACAGGAGGCAAAAGAGAAACAGAGGCCGAGTCTTCCGGCTTCGGCGTGCTAGACCTTGGTCTCGTAGGAGATCCAGGGGGTTCGGCAGGAGCAGTGGTTGCTTCCATATCGGGCCTGTCCTCAGAGGGTGCAGGTGCTGCGGTTGCGGCCGGCGTGGGGCTCGCATCAGGCAGGCGACTGTCGTCGCTATCATCCGGGTCGGTTGCCTTAGCATCGCCTTTCTTGCTCTTGGACCGGATGGCGTCTTCGTAAAGCTTAAGCCTCATAGAGGTCCTAAATTCCCAGTCATGGAATGTACTGGGGTTCCATCGTAGATATAACTACCATTTTGAGTCTCCAGAGGAGTGCTCGAATAGGTAGACCGAGAGAACCGGAGGCCAGCAATGGACATTGCGGCAAAGGTGGGGGGGAAACCTCCCCGAAGGTAGAGGCAAGTGGAAGGATGAGTGGTGAAGGAAGAGGAGTGCGCAGTGGGTCGATCAAGGCTCGCCCCAGCCTGCCCAGGCTACCTGATTACTGAGTCCCGCGGGCTGGTCCACCCGGGGTACCAGCTCCGCTACCAGTTTGAAATTGGCGGACTTTTCACCTTCACTGCGAAGCTAACTGAAGTGCTCAAGGGGCCCCTACGGCAGCGGTACAGGATATATACAACATGCATGTCATGGTCATGGCTTTCCTACACATGCACAGGCAAGGGTGGATTCACACTCTGTTCCCAACTCACACTAGACCATGGACGTCATTAGGTCTTGGCCTTGGGCATGGATGCACTGTTCCCAACTCGCCGATCAGCCGATAAGCCGATCAGCGGATAAGCCGATCAGCCGATAAGCCGATCAGCCGAGCAGCCAGTCTTGACCTGGAGTGCAAGCAGTCCAGGTGATCAGCCGATTGGCTTATCGGCTGATGCGCAGTTACAAAACCGACTTCGCGAGCGCAATGTGCTGATAAAGCGCAAGGCACCCAGTGGGTCAGAACCCGAAGCTCAGGGCCGGCACACCGAGATTTCTGTGTTGGTTTGGGCTCTGGCATGGCCGTGAGTCCAGAGGGAAACCAAGGCACGGCCGGTGCGCTCGGTATCCAAGCTGAAGAACATGTCCAAGAGTCCAGGCAATGACTGCCGGATCTTCCTAAGAAGTAAAAAATTGCTTAAATTGGGTCCGGCCACAGGCTGTTAAGGTGATGAAGCTGGGTGCTGTGTTGTAACGAACCAAATTTGGGGACTTGGTGTTCGAGGCATTCTGGCCTTGCCAAACTCTGATAGCCGAGCATGGGCCAGTGGTCGCACATCTTAAAATGGAAAGGACATAGCTGCGTGCTCAGGATCTCCTTCATCTCCATTCTTTCTTCCTCTCGCTTTTCTTTGGATGATTCCATGGCGCCTGTCGACAAGCGAAGACAAGCTTGCACTGCTTCCGAACATGCTGCAGAATTGCTGCGGGCTCCATTTCAAACTCGCATCTAGCGCAAGAGCCCGCTCTGAGACAGCCGCTTCAATCAAACGGGCAATCGGCAGTGGATCTGTCAACTGCATGTCTCACCTTCAATGATCACTGCCGTTATGAGGTTCATCAGCCCGATGGACACGAAGATCAATATGGATGCAAAATAGGCCTCAGAGTAGTAACACTGAAGTGATCAATATCTTTCGAGCTTAGGTACGACGTCTTTCAAAGAACAAGGAAGCTCCGTCCCCGGGGCTCAGCCGCACGCGCAGGATATCCGCGAGAGCGGCGGAGATTGAAGTGGACCAACAATCCACCGCACGACCACCACCCCATTCCCTCCCAACAAACGGCCCCTTTTCACCACCCCTTTCCGCACCACAGCAATAAAAAACCAACGGTAATTGGATGTGTGTTTTGAGTTGAGGGTCCCGTACATCCACCCCGTGAAGTTGGGAAGCGGGATGAAGCGGGAAAGTGGTAGAGAGCGGTAGTGGTAAGCCCCCAGCGGCAAACTCAGCGGAGACCGCGTTGCTGAGAAATGACTACCAACGTCTGCCTGTTTCAGGCCGAGGCTCTCCAAGGTACGGTCGTGTCATAATCAGCGGCGAATACACTGCTGCGATCGAATCCAAAGTCACGAACTGCAAGAGTGTCAAGCTGGCCCGGGGCAAACTGCTGAAGTAGGTCTGCACGATCCTGGCGCGCAGTGAATGTCACGAGCTGCGGGTTGCAGGAGAATCCTTGCGACGGACTTGCTGAGAAAGACTGTTTTTGTCTCGGGAGCTGAAGTGCACTTGTAGAAGCGGACTGTACAGAAGCGTGCAAAGAAGACAACCGTAGCAAACATGTATGTCACTGGCTCGCATGGAATTTGGAAGGCTACGGAGATACTGTATCCGTGTTCGGAGGGCTGGGGGCTCGTGTCAGGGACTTTTCCCGCTTCGCAAAAGAAGTCAAAAGAGGAGTCCTGTCATTGGCCTCCCCTGGGCAAATTTTAAAAAAGTGTGGCATCACAGGTCCAAGCTGTGGCCGCTCGGCGTCGGTGTTCTGCTCTGAAAGCTTCGGTTGTGGTTTTGCTTGCTCGATTCTCTCAAGCAGGACAATCAGACACGAGTTGAGAGCTTGTCATTTTTGCATCGATCAGTTGGTCTTTTAGGATGCCGGCAGCTTTAGGAGCATGACTTTGTCGGATCCAAGGTGCTTTTCGAAGCATAAGGATGCATGATAGAACGGAATGTGCATGCGCAGGAACATCTCCAAGACTTTTGCAAGATGCTGTGCATGACACTACTACGCAGTGAACTGAGTCTCGTCGGCTTCCAGAAAGCACTTGCTGTCTGGGGCATTGTGACAACTGCTTCTCTGAACTGGTCATGCTCGCATCTGGGGCCTTGTGACAACTGCTTCTAAGTGTTTCTGCATGTCCACAGCCGGCAGATGGACTAGGAATCGCGAAATGCTGTTCTGTTTTTCCTATCAAGCCTATAGGGGAGGCGATCTCCTGAAAAAAACTGACAATCCTACGGCGCTCATCCTGGCGGGAAGTGTCATCCATGCTTCTCCCAGCAACCCGATTTCAAGAGCCTGCTCATTCTGCCGAGATTCTCATACGTCGCGTCATTGTCGAGGATAACCTCGTCCTGTTCTGCTGCCAACAAGTTGTATCATGACAGAGGCAAGGGAATAACATGACCCGTACACCGGCTGCCACTGCAGCCTCTACTCCTGGACACAGCTCTGCAAAATACAAAAAATTGCTCTGCTGCCTTCGTGATGATCTCCACCGCGACGCAAGCGAATATGTAGAGTGTGAACGCAATCAGCGCGGTTGCTGACAGCACGGTTCTCCCAGCTGACAGCAAGGCATAGACGAGATGCCACACCTGGCAGCATGGGCTTAAACCTTCGTTCTCTGCCTTATAGACATGCAGACTTGCTACAATCTGCGGACCACAGGATTTGAGGCTGAGATGACCGACCCAAGGCTTAGCTATCGCACTAACAGAAGCTCTGCAAGCTGCGAAAACTTATACAAACAGACTGATCAGTTGACCCAGGTACCACTTTGAAGTGCTCGAACATGCGCAGTGCCTGATTTCCGTTGCATGAATGTTTTGTCTCGTGCAGTCTTGACCTCTTCGATGGCAGAGCCCAGAACACAGCTAGAACGGGGTGCACGGATATCTTGCAGCTGAGTTCGAAGAACAAGGAGTTCAAGTTTTTCAAGTCACAAGGGCAGCACAGAATGGACCAATTTCAGGCCAGCCACGCGGACCAGGCGCAGAAGACGTAAGGCGCGGAAGACGAGAATCTTCCTGTGTTTCAAGAAAGCGCAAAGCAGCCTATCATGATTACCGCGACGGGGCAGTATGTTCGAATCCGAGAAGCTCGAAACCATCCTTGGCTGCGCTACCGAGGACAAGGAAACAACACACACACACACACACTCGAACACCCAAGCTTCCCTGGTAGAATGTTCATTCGTGGTCAACTTCACTCAGCATAGAGTTCAATCTTCAGAACTCGCTGAGAACCTTCAAGATGAAAGTGTTGCCGTGGGGCTTCAAGAGGCTCTTATCGTTCTTAAAGCCAAGGAACACCTGGAATCTTCACCTGTATGATCAGATTGCGGCAACAGTGCAAAACGACGTTGGGCCCACCAGCTATCCAATCATGGATCCAGGTGCAACCCTGCAGGTACAGAGTCACTCGTCAGTGACTCTATCCACTCGAACTCCATAGCTTTGTTAGCATGGCTAAGAGTAAGAGCGCCATGCCCCCTGCACAATTTGAGCTCTAACCGCAATGCCACTGTCCCGTTGTAGTTTGGGTTTCCCACACACACTGACCTCCATCGGAGGGGCTGCGGACTGTTCTTTCTCATCGCTGCTGCCGCACTTCCTGGTCTGAGGTTGTCCGAACGAAGATCACCGGCTTCAGCGTTGCCATAGATGTAACTGGATCCCAATCATGTAATCGTCGTCGATTTTGTTCGAAGAAGAAGGCTGGGATTTCTGGCACTCTGCCGGTGATCTCTTTGATGCGGTATGAGAAGATTTTCCGCGCTTGCAGTACAGTATCTGCGAGACAAAGCACCACATGTAGAAGCATATGTTTGTCTCTGGTGATTCGGTCCGGTGGTATTTCAACTGTCATCCGAAAGCACTGACTTCGCATAGAGTACCATGGAAGTCCAGCTTCTCCCGCTTTCCGCTTCGGCATGGCTGGTTTACTACACTGGGACTACAACAAAAGAAACCATTGGAACCAAAAGGACTTGCAGTGATGGTGCGCTCAGAGATGTGTGATGTTCTCGCATACAATCTGGCATACAATCTGGCGGATGGAAGACAAGTAATGTCTCGCCTGCTTTTTGTGGGCGCTGTCCTGCTGCATATCTTAGTCTTCGTGAAACCAACAAAGATGCCGTCCTTGTCGCTGATGGCGGTCTTCGGAACTCTGCGATAGCGACGTGTGAGAGCAGCACATGATGGCAAGGTCGGGGTTGCCGCGGTGCCCTGCTTCGCACTGTTGACAATTGCATGTGCAGTTGACGCTTCCGAACATGTAGCGTGACTCTCGTGCTATTTTTCGAATAATGTACTCCGCGACCTCCAACAGCTGCACCATACTGAGTTGATTGACTATTTGGTACATGTTGTCGAGCTGTGTAGGACCTGCTTGTCGCGGTGTTTCATCGCGGCGTTCTCCTTCCCATGTGCGTCTTCCCCGGCGCATTGTGCGAAGTGACTGGTCACTTGGGGAGGGGGCGACACCGTGCTTGAGAAGGATGGCTTACAAGAAAAAGGTTACAAAGGTAGGGCCTAAGTCACACCAACAAGCAGAAAATGTTCATGCTGCATTGAAACTGGCTCGGTCTTTTTCTGATCGCCGTTCATGGTCCTCTGTCTCTTTAGTCTGCATGGTACCAGCATAGATGTCGCCCATGCCAAATATGATTTTCTTCCGAGCTTTGCGAATGTGACGTGTGGGCGCATGTTTGGACGGCATAGTTGGGATCGCAGTAGTTTGCGGCCTCACACTGCTGACATGGAATAACACATTTGACGCCACCGAACATGAATCGGGTGGCATGGCGCAGTCTGCGCGCCACGTATTCGGCCAACTCCAGGAGCTGCGAAATGCTGAGTTGATTCACCACCTGGTACATGTCGTTGAGTTGGGCTGTCGGTACGTCTGTGCGATGTTCTGCTTCTTCTGGATACCACGTGCAATGGGCTCCGTCGCTGGCTAGGTCGGGGGGCCAAGAGCTGCTTAAACGCTTGAGACAAAGGTACGCAATATTAGATTAGACAAAAATATGACAAAATTGAACACGGAAGCGACAAAATTTGCATAGGGATGCATCTGTTTTCGGCGTCACATCATGTCTTCGGCATTGAATTGGGTCCGCAGTGTTGTACTGAGTCGAATTAGGCAAGGTTGAAGCCGAGCTGTTGGAGGTATCGCTTGTCCTCGCTGCAAATGTCCTCAATGCGATTGGTGGTGTAGGCCGAGATGATCAATCGATCTGATTTCCATGGACATGTGCTGTGGAGTTTGAATGGGCTGAACTCAACTCCGGCAACTTGAGTTCAATGTTACGGCCACGATGTTGTCCATTCGGAGAAAGATCTGGCCCACTGTCTTCTTCTATCCATAGGTGTCCTTGTCGAAATGCTGATACTGGGATCACCACATTGAGGCTTCCTGGCTTGTTGTATTTGTCTCGATGAGTGCGCATGTGTATGTGGCGCAATAGGGACACCGTTGAAAACGACGTGTGAGTGCATGCTCGCACCATGAATGCCAGTGTAGCTGCCGTCCACGGTCTCTGTCTTGTGTTGGTACGTACTCCGATGCTGCCCGCGTGGTAGTATGTGCCAACCGTATAGGCTGTTGCTCGTCTGCCTACTCGGGTGAGTGCAGATGCTCGAAGGAATTCTGAGTTGAGCTTTGTGGAGAGCCATGGGAAAACTTCAAATGGAATGTATCTTTGCTGAAGAAGTAGTTCACATTCTTGTTCTACCGGGTCATCCTTGGCCACTGAGTGCACGGGTGCATTCATGTCCAGCGGTAGCCCGTGTGGTAGTCTGACCATGTATTCCATAGCTTCGGAGTCCGTATCGATGTCGGTTAGGATCATGGCATCTCCGGTGGCATTGGCACGCTGCTTTTTACACTTCTTAACCCGGCTACCTACCATCGTCCTTCTTGAACCAAAAACTAGAAAAAGAGGGGAAGCAAAAGTGCAGAAGAAAGCATTGGAAAGCGTTGCACGACTCATGTGTTTCTGCTGTTTTTCTAGGAGATGCGCGAATCCCAGGTCACCGTAGAGGTCGTCAAGCTCCTGCAGCTGTTTCTTGGCCACGTCTGCTGGGTAGGCAATGGTTCGAATAAGGTGCTTTCTGCTGTGGTATCCACTGAGTCGCAGTTTTGTGGATCCCGCTGATTGTGGTAGTCGATATCTCCAAGCTTCTCGGTGGAGGTTGTATGTGATCCGTCGATCGTCCGCGTGAATGCGGAAGCCCAGGAAGTCATCACATGCTTCATCTTCAAGTTGTACTGGCTTCTTGTAGAAATGCAATGACGCCAGCTGCTGGATATATGGATTGCTCTGGAGCTCTTCTTCGTCCACGATGATGGCTCTGTTGTCGACGTACCTGCGAATCCAGAATTTGTCATGAAGGTGGGCCCTGCTGACAAACTGGCCGTACATTCGTAGCCATGTGATTTCTGTGGCCACTATTGCGCACGTGGAAAGAATGGGACTGATTTGGTTTCCCATGGACGTGCCGCAAGTCTGCTGGAAGACCTCTCCAATGGCTGTGAAAGCGCAGGCGTCAAAGCTGAACTGAATAATGGCTGGTATGTGTTCGGCTTGTACCTTGGATTTGAGGCTGTATGTTGACTTGCCGGAGTGCGCGGGCGCGATCTTGTTGCGCGGGTCAACCGTGAGGGTGGGGTTGTGGTCGTCAAGGAATTGGGACGTGAGGAAGTGGATGCTCTGAAGAATGTCGGATTGTGGTATCGAATTAAAGAATCCGACCAAATTGTGATTGAGAAATTTCAAATGGCGCTCCGGGTACAGGTGCTCGTTGTTGTTGAAAAGCTGGTGTATTTCCTCCCAAAGTTGTGGTGAGCTGACATCACCAAAATGGTTGGGCCAGGTTATCCTCAACATCTGTTGTAATGCCAGGGCAGCGATCTTCAGTAATTTGCCGATGCACGTATTGCTGTACGCGATAATGGTCCTCCCCTTGGCCCATCGCTTGTTCCGTTTCATGAGTATATACCCATACGGCAGGGGTTTTTCGTAGGCGAGGAGCTTGGGGTAGTGCTTGGCGACCACCTTGGGGGTGTTGTGTTGCATGTCCTGTTTGATCTCCTCCGGGTCCTTGTCTAGCATTCGAAATGTCTGTTTATCCATCCAGGTGTTGTAGGCGGCTTGGTTGTAGATGGTGGGGCAATAGATCATGAGATGTGCGTTGGCGTGGTCCTCGTTGTGTATGATGTAGTCGTCAGGAATCATGGCCAAAATGCGTTTTGCCAGCCTGTGTGTGATTCTTGGTTCTCGCTGAAGCTGTAGTCTATGTTGTTTCCATTCTTGCTCGAAGAAGACGTCGAACTCGTCTAGTATGCGTTGATCTCGAGGGAATTGGTGATGTTTGAGCCACCGCTGGAATTGCTCCTGATGTTGTCTCTTGATGCGCTGCTTTGAGGAAAAGATGGCACATTGACACTCCGTTGGCTTCCAGCGTCTGCCCATATCGGTGACCTTCCGCTTGTGATTCCACAGGACTTGCTGTAATGATGGATGCGTTGCCTCCTGGACCGTCTTGGTGGGTAGATGGTATGGTACAAGCACATGACGATGATTTCTGCTGAGTCGTACCAGGTGTTTTTGGAGATTGGTTCGAAATGAAGCATGGGACAGAAAAGGAACTTTTAGGGGCTTATTGTGCTTTGGGACTGATGCGTTCTTGAACTGCAGAACTTTGCGTAGTCGAGCTCGGGCTTTTGATCTCCACGGCTGCTCCATGTGGTTAGCGAGTCTGTATAGCAGGGTGACGGTTTCTGCATCGTGCTTGCCGCTGCGCAACTCTTTGGAAGTTTCAAATTCTTGTTTGGTGTCACTGGAGATGGAATACAATAGTTTCCAGAACTGGGCCTGCTTGGGTAGGGCATTGACAAGTGAAGGTCTCTGTCCTTGTATTCTTCCCCGTAGCTTTTTGAATAGTTGTCGTCCTAGAGAATCAGGTGGATGTCGAAGGTGCGGTTGTTGGTGCTTTGGAACGAGACCATGGGCTTTCTTGACCAGCTCCTTCGTGACAAACGGGTAGTTCAGCTTGGGCTGCCATCTTTGGATCAGGCTATGTTCTTCGGCCCAGGCGTCAATATACTCCGAGTGCTGCGAAAGAAGAATGGTGCTGTAGTGCAGGTAGGTCTGGGAGTCATTCCAATATCGAATGGCAATCTCAGTCTTGGGTAGTTTGAGTTGTTGTAGTTGACGAAGTTTTGCAACCCTGTTGTATTCTCTCTTGGCAACAGTGATGTTGGTGGATCCGATATAACAAAAGGATGCATCTCTGGTAGCGGTCGCATAGGTTTGCTTGTTGAGCCGTGGGAATAAAAGCTTGATGTACACGGCACAAGGCTGGGAGAATTTGTCGAACGTGTAGAGTTCTGGAACCGCGCCTTTTTCTCGAAGTCGCTCTTTAAGTTGCTCTGCTGCAGGCGATTGCCGCATTCTATGAAAGGTGAATACTAAGTGAATTAGGCCAACTAACCACATCAAAACTTCTTTGTTAATAGCAGGAACATGAAAAAGCAAAAACTGCCCCCAATCCACTATCTGCTGCAGTCGCTGGAAGATGTTGGCACTTTCTTGATGTGCCAATGGTCCTCTCAGGACCTTTTGCACGTGTCACACAGCAAGGTAGGTGGCAGCCGCAATCAGCTGCTGGAGGTTCTTGGGCGATGCCTTTACTTTGGCGCTGTAGTGAGGGATACTGGGAGTCCCCATCGCGTGGCCATCTCCTGCAGCTCTGCCTTGGTGTACTTGGCATTCTCGAGGATCGTCTGCATGGATTGTATGTGGTTGTCGACCTCCGCGTGCTTGTCTCGGGGGAGGCTTTTCTTGAGGTTCGCGACCCAGGTCGCGATCGATGTCATGCTGGTCGGCGGCTCTTGTCCACTTGCTCGAATAACATTGTGGGGCTCGGCAAGGATGTCCTCGTTGCGCTTCTGGCCGGCTCCTTTTGTGAGGCGTCTGCGCTTTAGTGGCTTTGCCGCTATTTCGGGAACATCTGTTGGCTCAGCTTGTAGTGGAAGGGCTTTCTGGGGAGTGACTTCAAGTCCCGCACTGCGTAGGCGCTGCTTGTACTTCGCGGTCTGCTCTTCGAGGGCTTGCGTGCGCTGAGCTGCTTGATTGTCGTTGTCGGGGTTCTTGGCGGCATAGTTGCGAACTTGCGCCCATGGTTTGATGGCGTCGAAGATGGTGTCCACCAGGGGTGTCACGAAGGCTGTGGCCTCTTTGACCTTGTCCAGGGCTTTCTCGCTTTTGCTCTTGTAGATGGCTTCGACGGTGGCATCAACGTCGATGTTATTCTCGCGGAGCTTCTTTTGGAGCTGGGAGAGAAAGATGCTCTCGGCGATGTTGCGCGTTAAAATCATGCCGGTGAACTTGCCGTGGGAAAGTCCTCGGAGACCGAATTAATTCTTCCATGCCATGTCTGCAAAGATGCGCGACCGTGACGTCCCGAATGTCCATGCCTGCAAGGCCTTTGGCGCGGCTCCAAGCTGTCGGCTCCACGTTCTTCCGAAGGGTTGACTTGAAGACGAGGTTAGTGTCGTAGTGCTCGGAGTCCTCTTTGAATTGACTGGGAAGCGGAACTCTCGCCGTGGATGTCAGAGGGCCTGCTGTGCTTGGGGCTTCCGGAGGTGTACTTGGCGGCGGTAATGGCGCGGTTTGCGTCGGCGGGTTAGCTGGTGGAGGCAAGGGTGGCCATGCCGATGCCGGCAAAGGTGTCTGTGGCCACCATGTTCCTTCGCCTTGGCTTTGACTGGAAGCGGCGCTCGCTGCGCCTCTGTTGTCTGGTTGCCACCATGCCGAGTCTTGCGATCCCTGGGACCAGTATCCGGTCCACGCATTGGCCATTCTTTTGCGAGGTTTCTTGGGAATTACTGAAGCGCACCGTCTTACTGGCCCTTTGTCAGAATTACCAGCCGAACAACACACATGGAAGTCCGGTCTCTGCCGGTTGTCTCGTAGCATTCCTTCTTTCGCCCTTTCTGTGGATACTTCTTGTCTCGCTGTCAAAATCTTCATACCTAGATTATTTTGAGTTCAACTACCAAGGCCTCAGAAATCTTCTTTTGTTCCAGGTTAATCTCAAAGACATGCATACATTAGTTGAGCGATACAATTGAATGTTTTGGACTCAAGGCTCATAAGACTAAAGATGCAAATCGATCATCAAGTGAAACTGCAGGTACAGAGCTATGCGTCCATAGCTCCTTCCACCTATTCCGTTCGTTGGCTGGCATCACGGAATAGGCTGCCAGCCCCCTGCTTCTCTTCATATACGAAGCAATGATGCAAAGACTCTGAAGATTCAAACTCCTTGCTGTTCTTCCAATGCAAATCATCAGTGCAGATACTCTAGAGACACAACATCCTTGGATACAGGAGTAGCACGCACGCACGCACGCGCACACACACACACACACACACACACACACACACACACACACACACACACACACACACACACACACACACACACACACACACACACACACACACACACACACACACACACACACACACACACACACACACACACACACACACACACACACACACCACACACACACACACACACACACACACACACACACACACACACACACACACACACACACACACACACACACACACACACACACACACACACACACACACACACACACACACACACACACACACACACACACACACACACACACACACACACACACACACACACACACACACACACACACACACACACACACACACACACACACACACACACACACACACCACACACACACACACACACACACACCACACACACACACACACACACACACACACACACACACACACACACACACACACACACACACACACACACACACACACACACACACACACACACACACACACACACACACACACACAGCTGGATTCGGCCAAGAGAGCAAGAAGAGGAGCGTATGTTGTATGTTGTTATCTAATCTTGCTGCCTCAGGGGGCCAGCTGGGCACCGTACAAATTGTTTGTCTAATCTGGACACCACAGGGGGCCTGTCCTCAGACTAATCTTGGCACCACAGGGGGCTGCCGAAAATTGTGCAGGTACATGACTGAGCGTCCTCAATCACCTCCCTTCCAGTGACCTAGCTTCGTTGGATCAGGTCAGTCACTGGAAGCCTGATCCCCCTGCAATCGTGTAGGAGTGACCCTCTGCTCCCATGTGCTAGGGAGGTTCACACACACACAGCCCCACCTTGGGGCGACTGTGTGCAGTGGAATAAAACCGCGCCAGGGCTCCAAGACCTAAAACGAACCCCAAACTAAACCACAAGACCCTGAGGGCTGCAATGCCCGTTTGCAAAGCATGTTGATGTGGTCCAGAATGTAGCAATGTTGTGGTAGTCCAAGCTGTGGTGAGGCGTTAAAGTTAGGGTTCAGGACTGTCCTTCAGCTGGGCACGCAAGCCCCCAGAAGCGACAGAGGGGAAGGGCGGCTGATCAGCTGCCCTTGCGAGGGCCCAGATCCAGCCAGGTACTGTTCCTCAGCTGGGCGCGACGTCCCCCAAAGGCAACAGTAATAAGGGTTAACAGAGAAGACTGCTACCCAGCTACCCTCGAAGGGGTCCAGGGCTAGCAGCTTCTGACCAATGTATTGCACATGTGGTTGTATGTTGTAATTAGGGTGGTGAGATTAGGGTGAGGACACTCCTTCCAGCTGCCATCAAAGACCCAGGAACGGAGTGACTACAGCCCAGCTACCCGAGCAGGGTCCAAGGCCAGTAGCAGGATTAGGGAACTCCACCCTCCAGCTGTGTAGCAAAAGACACCCAGGAGCGGCGGACCATCCTCCAGCTGTGCAGAAAAGCACCCAGGAGCAATGGAATGAGAGGTACCACGTCCTGCGTGGTCCTCAACTTAAGGTGTGGGGTTAGGGGGAGAGAAAAGCGAGAGGCCGATTACTTCCCGGAGGAAGCGCTGCTTCACTTGCACTAGACGAAGGTTACCACACCTGCCCTCATGTCAGTTGCACATGCCCTTGCATTCCCTGAGAAATAAAGAAGCGATCGAATAGGGGGACAGAATAGCGAGGTAATCCTGTGCACTAGCGGCCGGTTACTGCACTAGACGTCGGTTACTGCACCTGCACTCATGTCAGACGCACATGCGAGCATCAGAGAGAGAGAGATAAAGTAGCATCGGGAGAATCTGAACGATCTGAACGAAGGCTGAACACCCGGTTCATCACCGGTCTCCCCGGACCACGGCGCCATGACGGAAAGCCGTTGCTCTGGAGTCTCAACGACCCACGCTGATCACACAGCTGGATTCGGCCAAGAGAGCAAGAAGAGGAGAGTATGTTGTATGTTGTTATCTAATCTTGCTGCCTCAGGGGGCCAGCTGGGCACCGTACAAATTGTTTGTCTAATCTGGACACCACAGGGGGCCTGTCCTCAGACTAATCTTGGCACCACAGGGGGCTGCCGAAAATTGTGCAGGTACATGACTCGTCCTCAATCACCTCCCTTCCAGTGACCTAGCTTCGTTGGATCAGGTCAGTCACTGGAAGCCTGATCCCCCTGCAATCGTGTAGGAGTGACCCTCTGCTCCCATGTGCTAGGGAGGTTCACACACACACACACACACACACACACACACACACACACACACACACACACACACACACACACACACACACACACACACACACACACACACACACACACACACACACACACACACACACACACACACACACACACACACACACACACACACACACACACACACACACACACACACACACACACACACACACACACACACACACACACACACACACACACACACACACACACACACACACACACACACACACACACACACACACACACACACACACACACACACACACACACACACACACACACACACACACACACACACACACACACACACACACACACACACACACACACACACACACACACACACACACACACACACACATGACTGATGCGGCCGAGAATAGGAGTGCAGGAAGGGGAAGAGAGAGAGGCGAGAGAGAGGCACGTTGTCGTCGTCAAGTCGCGTCGTGAGGATGAGGTTCCTGTCCTCTATTGTCGTCAAATGCCACGTAGTAGGGATAATGGGTCCTGTCCCTGGCATTATAATGTGGGATAGGTTTCTGTCCCCGGAGCCAGACATAGAGAATGGCTGCCGCTGCCGCGGTCGAAGTGCGATGTCCGGGCAGAGCGTAAAACGTTCAAAATGCCAAGTAGTAGGGATTGGGTTCTGTCCCTGGCACATCGGGGATATGGTTTCCGTCCCCTTGCAGGTACGTTGCAGCACCTTGCTATCAGGCTCTTCGTTGGCCATTCCCTGATAGCAAGGCTGAATGGCCCCCTGCAAATGTCCACATGTGAAAAACAGAAGGAGTGACCCTCTGCTCCCATGTGCTAGGGAGGTTCACACACACACACAGCCCCGTCAGGGGCGTGTATTGAGAGAAGTTCAGAAAGAAAGAGACGAGAAAGAGAGGCCGATTACTTCCCGGAGGAAGCTGCAACCACTTGCATTAGACGACGGTTACTGCACCTGCACTCATGTCAGAAGCACATGCCCTTGCAGTCCCTGAGGAATAAAGAAGCGGTCGAATAGAGGACAGACTAGCGAGGTAGTCCTGTGCATTAGCGGCCAGTTACTGCACTAGACGCCAGTTACTGCACCTGCACTCATGTCAGACTCATATGCGAGCATCAGAGAGAGAGAAAGTAATCATAAAGAGCATCGGGAGATCTGATCGGTCTGAACGAAAGTCTGAACATCCGGTTCATCACCGGTTTCCCTTTCGGAGGGACACCACGGCGCCATGACGGAAAGCCGCTGCTCAGGGGTCTCGGGACCCACGATAGTCACACTGACTGATTCGGCCGAGAATAGGAGTGCAGGAAGGGGAAGAGAGAGAGGCGAGAGAGAGGCACGTTGTCGTCGTCAAGTCGCGTCGTGAGGATGAGGTTCCTGTCCTCTATTGTCGTCAAATGCCACGTAGTAGGGATAATGGGTCCTGTCCCTGGCATTATAATGTGGGATAGGTTTCTGTCCCCGGAGCCAGACATAGAGAATGGCTGCCGCTGCCGCGGTCGAAGTGCGATGTCCGGGCAGGGCGTAAAACGTTCAAAATGCCAAGTAGTAGGGATTGGGTTCTGTCCCTGCCACATCGGGGATATGGTTTCCGTCCCCTTGCAGGTACGTTGCAGCACCTTGCTATCAGGCTCTTCGTTGGCCATTCCCTGATAGCAAGGCTGAATGGCCCCCTGCAAATGTTCACATGTGAAAAACAGAAGGAGTGACCCTCTGCTCCCATGTGCTAGGGAGGTTCACACACACACACACACGATCCCGGTAAAACCGGTTATCAACAAAACAACTAGACGAGTTAAGGTTTGTCGCACATCCAAAGATCTCCGAACAAGTACAAGACCAAACCCTTTACTTCTCAATGATCGCCTTTTGTGCTCGATTGACCAGATCCATCAAAGTGAAACTGAAGTTCACTTGGCAAGACATTGTCACTTCCCTGCTTGTATTTTACTTTAAGATTGGTAGATGAAAAAGACAAAGTACTTTCAAAAGATCTAGATCACTATGGTAAGCAGGATTCGACTAAATCAACTACAGCAACTACGAGTGTAAAAACTCCAAAGTTGAGACACGTTGCTTCAGATTAGCGACTTCAGATGTCGTATCCTCGATGTACTGGGCCAAAGGCTCTCGCAAGTCACCTCCCAAAGAAGACGAGGATGAAGCATTGGAGCCGGTTTCGGATTGGGGTTGCTCCAAGATCTCTAAGATCGCCCGAGTAAGTCTTTCACGTCGTTGTGCAGGACTTTCCGACCCCGTAGACGAGGCTGTACGATGTTCTTCTGAAATTGGTCGGGAATCGCTCATGCTGAAAAAGAATCACGATACTTCAGGCTTCAAGCTACAATGAACCTTTCGGCTACAGAACTTGAGACATCCAATCAATGTACTGCTGTTTCTCTTCACATACAGTGCAATGCTACAAGGTCGCTGGAGATTCAAAACCTTTGCTTTTCTTCTAGTGCGAAGCATCAATGCAGAGACTTTAGAGACCCAAAATTCATGAATACAGCAATGCAAGTGAAACTAATGTTCACAAGCAATAGCAGGTTGTCGGTTAAAGCGACTGCTCTGAATGGTTAATGCAGGCTAAGCACTACAAAGCTCAGCAACAAGACTAATTAGCTGCTTAGCTGTTCAGCTTCTTTCACGGTGTACTGCTTCGTTTTCTCTTTCTGGAAGGTGAGTCGTCATTGAGAAGACACTGTGCTTCATTACTTGAGGTTGACGTCGATGGTAACTGGATAGCGCTGCGATTGAGAGCCGCCTTCTTGCGAATCCAGTTGTAGGTAACCGGAAACCACTCCCAGTACCAACTCTTACCAGAGTCCGGTGTTTTCCAACACCATCGCCATAGTAGTCTGGTAGAGGTAGGTGAACGGCTACGTTCTCGTTGGCTATCCATTACGCAATCGAACTTCACTCTACGAAGACCAAAACAGCTGCCAAGGAAACTGCATTGCTCAAAGAAAAGTATCAAACAAGAGGTTTGTCAAAGACTCACAGCACTTGCCACAGATTCTTTTAAGAACCAAAAGTTGTACCTGTCAGGTGAAACCATGTTCAGCTACCTTGTGTAGACCCTTGACTGTAAGCAGGTTGTGTAGGTGGTAACGTACAATGTGGGATCGAATCAAAATGATGCTTTAGATCAAATATCAAACTGTCAAGAGTGCCTCGAATCTGCCTAATTTGATTGTACAGCTCCGTAGTGGCCTCAGTAACTTCTGTCATTTGCTGAGAAAGATCACGTAGCTGACTTTGAAGGGAGTCCAACTGGGCCTGTTTGAATGCGGTGGATGGACTTCTCCTCTTCCTTGTACTGAAGGGTGTCGGCTCGAAGAGATTGTAACTCACTTTGAGTATAACGTGTCCAGCGATCTAACGCCAGCAGGGGTTCTATCGCCGAGTTATAGTTAGGATTCATGGGAACTAAAAACTTGTCTCAGCTGCATCCAAAGAGGCTGCCAGTGATACTGTACGCTTAGAGTTGCGAGAAAATATGTTCGAAGAGTTGATCCAATGCCCCAACCTGTTGTTGTTTTCGTTCCTCTGGCCAAACATACTTCTTGATGTTGGCTCTTCGGGATAAGTACAAAGACGTATCCTTGTAACTGAACCGCACTGATGACGGTAACCGAAATCTCCAAAGGTCCTGCGTCATGATCATCTGAATAGCAAAGGTCGGCTTTAATTGAACATCAAATCCCAAAAACTCACATTGTACCCCACTGCTTTCAATTGCACTGGTGGAATGTAGAAGTCATCATGTAAGAACTGCTGAGAAAAGCCGGGTAGTCTACCAATTTTTTGTCAATGAGGACGATGCGATTGTCAACATATCGTAGACACAAGAATCTACCGGTACTGCGTGATCGAAGGTCCGAGAACTGATTCGCCCAGTCTTGTTCAAGGTAAGCCACACTAATGCTAGCAAGGATTGGAGAAATTTGATTGCCAATAGCTGCACCTCTTTGTTGTGCAAAGACTCGACCCATAACGGTAAAATAGCTGAAACCGCAAGACATCCGAACAATGGCAAGCAGATCTCGAAAATAGACCTGATACATACGATGTCCACCTGCTCAAGATCTGCCCTTCCAAATTCTAAGTTTGCTGTCAGCTTGGCGAAGAGAAACACTGAAGGAATACGTTGCAGGATCAATATCATGTTTGTGCATGAACTGTTGAAGCATCCATTTACAGCATCCAGAATAATACGTTCAATCGGTATGCTTGTGAAAAAGCCCACCAAATCTTGATTGATACTGCAACTTGCAATCCGCGGGAACTTGCTGAAAGAACTTGACGAGCTGGTCCATCATTGCAGGAAAAGTTTCCAATCCAAAGCTATCTGGTAAAGTCTCCCTTGCTATTAAATTGGAAAAACCAAAGGTTTGCTGTGTTTTGGCAAAGCCAATCCTCTGAACTCTAAAGAAGAAATTTTATCTTGGTACGAGGAGGGTCCTCAAGATTGTTGGCCAATCTATGCAATGAGAAGATATGTAAATGTGAGAATTCTGATGATCGAAGTCTTCTTGAAGCTTCAAATGCTGAAAGGCCTCCTGCTGCAAGCATCATAAGATAATCCCATCTATGATGTGGTGTTGCTGCGAAGGACATGTAAAACTGAAGAATACCAAGTGTCTGTAATCTTCTCCTAACCTTCTTCCACAATCTAGACGATTTTGAAGTATAACTCAATGCCACAATGGACAATTTCGTTGTTCGAAAGGTGGATGTAGGATGCAATTTATTGATCCAAGGATGATTGTACATTGGTCGCCAGCTTTGTATGATCTCCAGTTCTGTAGTCCTTGTGTCAGTCGCATTGACCAAGTTAAACAATGGTACAATTGCAACTTCATGTAAAAGTCCACGAGAATAAAGATAATGCATAACCAGCTCCACGTTTACCATCTGTCGTTGTTCTAAGCATCGATGCTTTCTCCATCGAGCATCTTGTCTTACATGAATTCCTGTAGTGGTACTGCCCACATAGAAGGTCTTGTTTTGTAGCCATTGTCCACCAGCTGTAGGTTCTGCATTGACATGTAGCAGTGCGTAAACTGCGAACTGTCGTTGCATCATACTTAGAAAAACCTTGTAGAGAAAGATGAGAAAGATGTGACAACCTTCGCTTCCAAGTCCGAACTTGTTGACTGTTACCGATATTGTGAAACAACAGAAAAACTTGAAGGTATGCAATCATCACTCGACAAGGAAGTCGAAGACTGAAGTCCACTTCATGACTGTAACAGGCTTGTAGAATGGCCAATAATGCAGCAATCCAAGGACCAAACAATGGTATAACATCCAGCTCAACCATTGTACCAGTCGTTGGACATCAGAAGTCATCATGTAGAGCGCCGCGAGAACAATGCGCAAACAATCAATGTCTTTACACTTCCCTGTTACTAAAACAGGAAGACCAAGGGAGCAGGCACGATCTTTGAGTTGGGATCGTTGCTCCTGATTGAAAGAAGAAAGAATACTGTCAGCCCTTGCTTGTACACTTTGCAAACCCTCTTTGTTGTGAACCTTGAGCTCGGACCACCATTTTTTGATAGTGGTGGCCTTGGAACTTGAGGGTGCATTTGTAGCAAGCGGACGCTCGGTAATGCCGATGTTCATGTCAAAGATGTCGTGGTAAGATCGCTCTTTACCGCAATTCTACGAAGCCTCCAGCATACGAATCTGAAGAGCTTTATCCTCATTTGCAAGGGGGCTCAAGATGTGTGATCAAGTAATTGATCAAAGCTTGAACCTCCACGCTAGGTTCATCACCCTTTGAGGAAGAAGCAGCAGATTAAGGAATGCACTCGGGATGACGTTTTACGCATTCCATAGCCAAGCTATCAATGTCCCAACGTCTCTTGGACTCTAGAATTGCAGCCAACAATCCAGTTGCCAAACATCGACTCATTAATTTTACGACAGAAGACAATTGTCGTAAAGGATCCCGTCGAAAGATGGCGAAGATAGAAATTGCTCCATCCTCCATACGCTAACTCATGGAGTTTTAACTCGCTAATTTGTCGCCCTGCAAGTCCGTGCTTCTGGGACCAATTTGTCAATTGGGCTTGCTTAAAGTACCAATCTTTCCAAGATGACGACTTCTGAGTGTTGTCACTCTTGTAATCGTGGGAGTCGGCCTTGTTCCAAGGGTGATTGCTGCCTTTGTCATCACGGGCCCAAGAGTCCTTGTAGTCGTTCTTCTTCCACCAAGGTGCCATGACTACTGTTGGAAGGGTCAAGGAAGCTTGTTGTAACTTGACAGGAAGTGCTACATTATCGAGCAAATCAAAGCTAGAACAAGACGAAAAAGTGATGCAGTTGCAATGGCACTCTTTTAACAGCTCAGCGATTGCTCAGAATGTCATTAATGATACTGTTTTTTTTTGTGCATTGGGTCGGTCGACTTTGCGCATAGACTGAACAACAGATAAACAAAGATTGGCACGATTGGTTCTACAGTAATCCGCGCAAATATGACACGAACCATTGTTGCAGCAAAAATTCTTAGTAGACCATCCAGCTCGCATTTTAGTCACAGCAGTATTGACACGAGAATGATTGCTGCTACGAACAACTTTGATGATCGTTCCATCTTTGGGATCTTGAAAGATTTCGCCACTGTACACTGGGCCTTGTCTTCTCCAGGAGGGATACTTTAATTGAACAGGCGGTGGCTCAGGTTTGCTTGACGATGTACTTGTAAAAGACGAAGAGGATGTAGATGACGAGCTTGGCGAAGAAGACTGTTGTCTTTTCTTAGACGACTTCTTTGAAGACTTCTTCTTCTTATTTTGAATCCTTTTGGTTGTCTCCTTCTTTTGAGGCTTTTTTCGGGCCTTCTTCCTTGCCTTCTTAGCTGCCTCCTTCTTTGAGATGTTCTTCTTCTTGACCATTGCAACCCTCTAATCTTTGCTTCGATCCAGCAAACTAGGCAATCAAAAACATGTTCAGATCGAAACTGGCAATCAGAAATGCATGCAAAGACCGAATCACAACTTTTTAATTCCAAATTTAGGCTCTGATACGGGTGTGAAACTGATGCACACCAAAAAGTCATCGCCATCCTAGGCTTCTTGCTTGCACGTCAAGCAAGCAAACTGAATCTTCCCACAATCAGCTCTAATGCACCAACGTTTGTCAGTGCTCTTGCTTTTTACAAGTCCAGCTCTAAAGCAAGTAAACTGCTCTAACCACGTAGAGGCTCGCGGAAGCTTGATGTGGTTGCCTAAAATCGCACCGGAGTAGTGTATGCCGTGACTGTTCTTGGGATGTCCATGCATGTCTCGGCTGTCTTGAAGTAGCTGTTCTTCAGTAATTTGCGAATCTTCTCTGCGAACTCTCGCAAAGAATCCTGGTAAAGGATTCGACGGAGGAAGCTGAAGACCGTCAGAGCAACATGGAAAAATCGTTCCAGTTGCCAATGCTCCAAACACAGTTTCAATTCCACCAGCATGATACCAATGATAATACGATGTTGAGTTCGTTGCAATCTCCGCAAAGTTGGGCCCAGGCATTCCCTTTAGCCTAAAAAGCCAAATGTTGATTCCATCAATCTGCCAGCTTGCTGCTCCTTCAATCACACTTGAAACCTGAAGATTCTTGAAGATCATTAGATATCAAAGCCAATGCAAAAATCTGCAACGTCTTGACATCCATAGGAAACATTGGTGACTTCATAGATACCATCTGAATCAGCTCTTTGCAAACAGACTGTAGTTTATCCTCAGGAACCTGTAGGGCTCTGTTGAGGACTGGCTCCACAAACTCTTTGCGCTTTGCATAAGTGTTGAGTTCCGAAAGTTGATAGGACTTCCACAAAGAGGGATCCAAAAGAGTCAACTTCAATGTGCCCATAGGTGGAGCAGGATTTGGAACGAGGACTTTAGCCGATTCCTCAAGTTCGAATTTGATATCCTCGTCCTTTGCAACTGGAGGTAAAGGGCCACTGAAGTACCTCTTATTAAGCAAGAGACGTCTGTAGTATCCTCCTCCTGTAGGTTGTCCAGCTGTAGATTGTCCAATTATCGGCGCGAAAGCTTGTAACTGCTGTGATGATGTCAATGGCAAATCTACTGTTCACGAAGGCGCAGGTAAAGGTGCAGGAAGAGGTGCAGGTAAAGGTGCTGGAAGAGGTGCCGGTAAAAGGTGTTGAAAGAGGTGCCGGTAAAGGTGCCGACTGAATTGTCGATGTTCCTGATTTACTTAGCGACTGAAATAATACAAACCTCAAACAAGAAATCGTACGAAAGAAAAACCTCAAAAGCCTTAACCAATAAAGAAGACCCTGCTCTACCGCCAAGAATCTTTCACCGTGTCTTGTTGCCGTAGCCGTAATAGCTGAAGGTGCCGAACTTGCACCCCTCCAAAGTCTAGGAGGTTCTTGAGTGCCCACCCATTCTCGTGGTGGGTCATTGTTGCGTCGTTGTCTACGACGCTGTCTAAATGGCGAGCGCCTAGCAGATCTTTGCTGTCTCCTTCGACCACTTTTACTTCTTCGGCGAGGAGATCTACTTCTTCTCCGGCGAGCAGATCTACTTCTTGGGCGCGGCGTTCTAGATCTTGAAGCCGAATTGGAACGATAAACATTGACTTGGACAGTCGGCATGGCTAGAGGATTACACAGTTACAAAGTATGAAAAGTAATATCAGGAACATATAAAGATCTTGTGCTCCCTTTTCTTCTTTGCTTCTTTGCATCTCGCCTTCCGTCCTCTTGAGCACGAGTGCTACTGATGGATATAAGATGAAACGGAACGAAAGAGTACGGATGCTGGATCAGCTTTGGGTGGCGATCGAAACCTAGTCACGACACATATAAATTCAAATGATGATGAAGGCTAAAACTACTCGTAAAACATCTAGTTCACTACAAACGTACAGGCCTTGAAGGCCTACGGACGCTGGGTGCTTGTTGGGTGGCGAACGGACGGATCATCATCTTCAGCTTGGGTATAATTCGGATGTCATCATCAGCTTGGGTATAATTCGGATCGCATGGAGCGTTGGATCAGCTTGGGAACTGCTCAGCAGAAAACTATCAACACGATGGATCAGCTGCGGGTGATCATTCTCAATGAATGACCTTTGGGTATACTTGAGAATGCTTGGGTATGCTATGACACAATAGTCTGATACACCTGCAGGCAGACATATCAGAGATGCTTGGGTGCTTTCTGGTAGGGGTATGCCTGGGAGTGCGTCAGCCTTTAAAGAACGTTGGGTCTTTGCAAAGTAGTCTGGTTGCAAACCAGAATTGAATCACTTCATTTGAGTCGTCGTCAAAACACCGTTCTGGCGCTATTATCCTAGAACTCAATCGAGGTGTGTACTTGCGGCCGCCCTTAAAAAGCGCAGCCATATGTACGTATACACATACGAACAAACATACAAAGATACATGCATACATACGTACACGCATACATACAGACATACAGACATATACATACTTACACACGCGCATGCATGCCCACCCAGAAAAGAGAAAACCTCGGCAACTCAGGTTGCGGCAAAGCCGCCCCCCGGTGCACACAGGCGAAAAGAGAGAAGCCCCGGAGACGATAAAGAATGAAAGAACCTTGCAGCCCGAATCAACCCAGGCCCGCAATAATCTTCGTGGGGGCCTGAGAGGCGTTGAGTTGCCGTTCTCAAGAGGGCTCGGGTCAGACGGAATATTGTGACTGAAGCTTTTGAGCACCTTAGTCTCTTTATGTTGGCCCTGCAATTGCATCTTTTCAACTGCTCTCGCTGCTGCTGTCACTGCTGCTGCTACTGCCCCCACTGGCGCTTTCAGCAGACCCAGCAGGCTCGACTCCTTCACGCAGATTGCGCAGGCGCTCCACTCGCGCATGCAGACGCTTTCTGGCTTTTTCTCGCCGCCTGTCATGCTTCTGGAGCTTCTCATCGAACGTGGGTTCTGGGAGCAAAGCTCTCGGTGGCGGAACCCCCTTCTGCTCCTCGAAGACCCGTTTCAAGTGGGTCTCCTTGTGAGGATTTGGCGCAGGGGCCAGCCATTCTGCAGCACCTTCGAAAAAGTTCTTCCGCCAAGGTACTGGAGCATGAGATGTGTCTAGGGACTCGACGCGCCAATCTGAAATGCGGACGCGGTTCATGGCATCGGCGAAGACCCTGTTCCACAGCGCTGGCTGTGCCCTGGCCCTGCCTTGGTAGGGCTCTGCTTCCAAAGCGTATGTGCGCGATATCTTCAAGGAGTTGGCATACAAGAAATGGCGCAAAGAGGCCTTGTTTGTGGGATACTCAACCTTGCGAACAATATAGCGCGGGCCGTTGGGATACTTCTTCATCTGTCGATCTGCACCTTGCTGCAAGGCCTTGCACATGTCGTCAATGGAGTAGATTGGGCTCTCTCGTGCGAATTGCCCGATCCATCCGTGCTTATGCGTCCCCGCCAGGCCAAATTGCTGATCCAGAACGCCCTTCCCGTGCTGCTTTCCGAGCCAACGGATGAGAACATTTTGCTGTCTTTCGTTCGGAAGCTCCCGGGCATAAAAGTAAAGATTCTCGGCAGACCTGAAATGTGGTCCTGTGTCGGACCAGAGGTGAAGATTGCCTGTGACAGGGACACGGGCCTCGCGAAGTGCTTCTCGAAGCATGATGTTGCTTGACTCCGCCGACTGTTCGATGACATCCGTGACATAAAAGATGATTGTTGTTTCAAGCCTCGGTGCTGCGGGCGTAGAAGAGCTGTGGTGGCGAACGACGGCACCACCCCAACAAGACAAACCTTCTGTTGGCAGTGCCACATCGATCCTGTCTCCTCCGGTGCGTGCGGCAGTTTGAGCTTCTCGCGCCAGTCATATGTGACGAGTGTATCCAGCATCGGCAATTTGGAGTGGTCTGGGTCCATCAACTCCCGCAGGGCGTCACCCTGCCGCCTTGCCGACATCATGTGCCACTGGTAACTGCGCAACAAGGATCTGTGTGCCTTGAGTTCGTGTTCTAACGGTGCTTCTTTCTCGGAGAACAAGATGACCTGCTGGCGTCCGCTAAGCTCGCTTTCACGCTTGGCCCGAAACTTTTTATGATGGTGATGCAGATACTTGTAGAGCCCGTCTGCCACTTGCGCCCAATCGCCCGCACGCTGCTTTGCGACATGCGTATCATCACTATCCAAGGCGTCGAAGTAGCCGGGCATCACGGCCTCGAGTTCCTTGGCTTGGCACTTGCAGCTTTACCCTATGCAAGGATGCATCGTTTTGCATAAAGGTTTTCTGCTAGGGATGCATCCTTTTGCATAAAGGTTTTCTGCTAGGGATGCATCGTTTTGCATAAAGGTTTTCTGCTAGGGATGCATCGCTTTGCATAAAGGTTTCTAGGTTTCTGCTAGGGATGCATCGTTTTGCATAAAGGTTTTCTGCTAGGGATGCATCCTTTTGCATAAAGGTTTTCTGCTAGGGATGCATCGTTTTGCATAAAGGTTTTCTGCTAGGGATGCATCGTTTTGCATAAAGGTTTCTGGGTTTCTGCTAGGGATGCATCGCTTTGCATAAAGGTTTTCTGCTAGGGATGCATCGTTTTGCATAAAGGTTTTCTGCGAGGGATGCATCGTTTTGCATAAAGGTTTTCTGCTGAGGGCTGAGGATGCATCGTTTTGCATAAAGGTTTTCTGCTAAGGATGCATCGTTTTGCATAAAGGTTTTCTGCGAGGGATGCATCGTTTTGCATAAAGGTTTTCTGCGAGGGATGCATCGTTTTGCATAAAGGCTTTCCGCTGCCATTTCATGCCAGCCTGCCTCCCACGAGCAACGGTAGAACACGGCTACCACCGCCTTGTCTTTCCAAAGCCGGATCTGCCTGGAGTTAGCTTTCTCGCCCACGCATCTTTTCGCGAAAGGTTCCAAGAACTGTCCTTCCCGCAGAGCTTGCACCAAAACATCCCGCACATGCTTCGTCAGCGTCTGTATGTGTCCTGACTGGACGATGCTAACAGAAATTGAACACGAAAGCTCGCTACAAAAGAGATCCCGAAACGAGGTTTCTGTCCTCGCTCTAATGTCTCATCGCCACTTCTCGGGGCATTTTGCTCGCGTGACTCTGCCAGCAGGCTGCTGTCCGCTGGAGGGCAATGCTCCGCCACGTACTTGTCGAGCTCATCCCTAAAGGATGGCCACCAAGCGGGCTCCGCCATGTTTCAACACTGCTGGGGTATTGCGATGCTAAGTGTACGGATTTGGGGCTGAAGGCTGTGGGGCTTGAAAACGCGAGGGCGGGGTATCTGTTGGGGTATCGGTAGGGTATCGGTAGGCCAGACAACTACACCCCTCTCCAGAACCCCATTTTGGGCTCCCAAACTCGAGTCTTGTGGCCTCCTGCGTGCAGCGTGCTAATCACAACACATGCGAAGCAGAGCGCGGCATCTCTCGAAACGTCCAGTGCGATGCCACAACCTTTTCAGGTAACAAGCACACCTGATCCGATGCTTCTGCCGCTCCCCCGGCCTGGTTCCCAGCACGCAACACCCTGTACGGTGCTCTGGCCCCTTAGAAAAGCAGTAGGTCGCAGCCTGCGTGCGAGAAAGATCACGCACACTCCGGCTCTGGAGGCTTGCACGTCCGGCAAGTGCAAGAATCCTGACCCCTATCTTGGTGCTGCTTAGCAAGGACGGCGCTGTACTCTGCGAGCTTGGCACGCACTGCCCTCAGCTCACCAAGCACTGCCTGGTTGTTCGTACATTTCATCTTGCGTGCCGCCTTTCTGCAGCTAAAGCAAAAGCCACCCGTCACGCGAGGACCGGCAGGTTCCCATTTGTGCTCCCACTTGCAGCTGTGTTTGTGACGCCGGCAGATGAAACATGCCGTCTTTAAGCCATGCTCTCTTCCATGTTTGTTACCTTGCAAGGAACCATGCCTCTTCAAGGCCTTCCTGATGAGAACATGCTCCTCCGCCGTCAACTGGAACTGGGCTGGCACACGGCCTTCCACAGCCTCCAGCACATAGCTGTTATGTGTTAGTTCTCGGGATGCTTCGGGTTGTGTCTTTCACGATGCATCGTTTTGCATAGACGTTCTGTGCTAAAGATGTTTCGGGTATTGTGCTGAACATGCATCGTTCTGCATCGATTTTCACTACAGTCTCCATTGCAGTTCTTTTTTGGGGTTTACTTTATAGAACCCCAAATATAGAATTGGGTAAACCAAAAAGAAGAACTACAATGGAGACTATAGGTCTGTCTTAAGGATGCTTCAGCTTTGGGGTACACGATGCATCGTTCCGCATGGACGTTCTGTGTTGGGGATGCTTTCGGGCTGCGTGTTTCACGATGCATCGTTCTGCATAGACGTTCTGTGCTAGGGATGTTTCGGGTATTGTGCTGAGGATGCATCGTTCTGCATCGATCTTCACTACAGTCTCCATTGCAGTTCTTTTTTTGGGTTTTACTTTGTAGAACCCTAAATATAGAATTGGGTAAACCAAAAAGAAGAACTACAATGGAGACTGTAGATCTGTCTTAAGGATGCTTCAGCTTTGGGGTACACGATGCATCGTTCCGCATGGACGTTCTGTGTTGGGGATGCTTTCGGGCTGCGTGTTTCACGATGCATCGTTCTGCATAGACGTTCTGTGCTAGGGATGTTTCGGGTATTGTGCTGAGGATGCATCGTTCTGCATCGATCTTCACTACAGTCTCCATTGCAGTTCTTTTTTTGGGTTTTACTTTGTAGAACCCTAAATATAGAATTGGGTAAACCAAAAAGAAGAACTACAATGGAGACTGTAGATCTGTCTTAAGGATGCTTCAGCTTTGGGGTACACGATGCATCGTTCCGCATGGACGTTCTGTGTTGGGGATGCTTTCGGGCTGCGTGTTTCACGATGCATCGTTCTGCATAGACGTTCTGTGCTAAGGATGTTTCGGGTATTGTGCTGAGGATGCATCGTTCTGCATCGATCTTCACTACAGTCTCCATGGCAGCTCTTTTTTTGGGTTTTACTTTGTAGAACCCTAAATATAGAATTGGGTAAACCAAAAAGAAGAACTACAATGGAGACTGTAAGTCTGCCTTAAAGATGCTTCAGCTTGTGGGGTATACGATGCATCGTTTCGCATAGACGTTCTGTGTTGAAGATGTCTCGGGTTGTGCACCGTAGCCGAACTCTGAAATAAAACCCGAAATGCCTCTTCGGGCTCCTCCGCGCCCGCTGTGTCGGGACACACCGGCTCCTGCGACGAGAGCCATGAGACAATGGCCGGCTTGCGCAATCCCGGCCTCCTCATTGACGTTGTCGGGCACTCCACGCACAGCTTCAGCCTGCGACGTTCAAAGGGAACATCGAGAATATTTGCTACGTTAACTCTTCAATCAAGCTTGAGCATCTTCTCTACTCGTGCGGTCTGGCCTGCAAAGCCATCTTGCACTGAGGTTCGTGATTCCCCACTGGCGCTGCATCTTGGGCCTTCCAATTTGGATGGTTTCCACTCCAAGTGCACACGAACGTGAGATAGTCTTCAGTACAACTACCCTTTTGCACGCCTTCCGCTTGCATCCCGGGGGCGATGTTTGCACCTGGCCGGCAGAGCCGATGCCACGCGGATGTATTTCATGCTTGCCCAGCTGCCTTCGAACGCAAAAGCCACGATTTCAAGGTGGGCGGGTCCTGACAATTACATTGCAGCGAAATTTCCAAATCAATCAAACCTATCAATGTCGCTCCTCCTTGCCCTCTTTCTGAGCGAACAGCTTTGCCTGCTTGTGGGTGCGGAAGCGCGTGCCGTCGAGCTCCCAAGCAACTGGGTGAACAGCAGTCCGTTTACACCGCGCAACAAAATTAACCTCAAACGAATAGCAGGCGAGGGAACATACACATTACCCAAATCTGCCAAAGGGGCAGATGCTCTCGCCCACCTTCGAGCCAGTCAAACGTTGGCCACTCGTCACGATTTTCCACTCGGTCATGGCTCTGGTGCCGAACATACTAAGACTTTGGAAGGCTCATGGCAGCAGCAGCACCGCTGAATGGAGATTGTTTTGACTACACATTCACAACAACCTGCGAAAATCTCAAGCTCCTTCCCTTGATTAGCGGACTCAGGGCTTCAAAGATTGGCTGAAGACTTCGGGACGGGGCTTGGCCGTAAACCCTACCACTGAATCCTTAGCCCGGACATACTTCTTCAAGCTGCAATGCTGACTCTGCAAGTTTAAGGCTTGGGGTTCTAGTTTTAGAAGTGCCGCAGAGCAAAAGCAAAGACCCCTTGCACAACAAATCATTACCTACCTACATACAGCTACTGTCGAGTTCTGCTCTTCCGTTGGGGGTATCAGTCGGGGTATCGGTAATCGGCCAGGCCAGTACAAACGATGCCTTTGACTGAGTTCAATCTATGCATGTAGTTGCGGCCGCCCTCATAACGAAGAGTGTTTGGAAACCTTGGGTGATGCCAAAATACAGCCTAGACAACCGGGGTTTTGACCATGACTCATTTGGGTATAATTCGGATGCCCTGGGTGTGCTTGGATGGGTCGCAACTGCAACCATCACGACTGGCCCTTTGTCAGAATTACCAGCCGAACAACACACATGGAAGTCCGGTCTCTGCCGGTTGTCTCGTAGCATTCCTTCTTTCGCCCTTTCTGTGGATACTTCTTGTCTCGCTGTCAAAATCTTCATATCTAGATTATTTTGAGTTCGAATACCAAGGCCTCAGAAATCTTCTTTTGTTCCAGGTTGATCTCAAAGACATGCATACATTAGTTGAGCGATACAATTGAATGTTTTGGACTCAAGGCTTATAAAACTAAAGATGCAAATCGATCATCAAGTGAAACTGCAGGTACAGAGCTATGCGTCCATAGCTCCTTCCACCTATTCCGTTCGTTGGCTGGCATCACGGAATAGGCTGCCAGCCCCCTGCTTCTCTTCATATACGAAGCAATGATGCAAAGACTCTGAAGATTCAAACTCCTTGCTTTTCTTCCAATGCAAATCATCAGTGCAGATACTCTAGAGACTCAAAATCCTTGGATACAGGAGTTGCACACACACACACACGCAGCAAAACGGCACAAGCGAATGCAGCTCCAGAGTCGATGCTCAAGGGGGAATCTGGTCCAAGCCATCTCAGCATTATCGCCAGCACTCCCACCGCCACCAGAAAGAAATCCAGAAGAAACCAGGCATTCCAAAACGCATTAAAACCTTGCAATTTTCGTGAAGCTTGTCACAGACTCGAAGCTACCTTCAGAGCTGCAGCCGCCTCCTGCCATAACTCTGGCCATAAGCTCCAGCGTGTAGATGAACAAGAAGGCTTCTCGGCTGCAAGATGCTGCAAGCAGTGCGTATTACCATCCGACAGCCGCGGCCATCGGTCTTGAAGCGAGGCACTCTCCATGGTCTCAACCCACTCAGGAACACCAGTGCGCGACAGCGACAGCTGCGCCTGTCAAGAACATGCCTCTGTGCTACCTTGCAGGGGGCATAAACGATATCCGCACCTCAATGCCAATGGTGAGCATGTTGACAAAAATGATCATGCCGGTGACCTAGCAAATTGCTTGCGAAGCCTGCTGGATGTACAGCCTTGGGCCGCAGATGGCCGCAGCGCCGGGACCCCGGCGATCTCGAACCATTTTGAGGCTAAGAGACGCTCCGCCACTTCGCAGGGCCAGAGCCGTTTGGCTTTCTGCTTCTTCTCTCTCTGCTTCTCCTCCGCCGCCTGACCGAGCTCACAGAGCTGTCGTCTCTAGAGTCCAGGCTCAGGCCTCCAGTGCATCTTCCAGAATTTCGTTGATCACCTGCTGAAGAGTCTAGGGCCTAAGGTCATGCAGACGTCTGACATTCGAGCACACATTTGTGCCAGGCCTTGCGCAGTGGACCAGGAGCTGTTTTGAAGTTCTGCACGGTCGAAATCCGCAGTTTCTTGAACGAGATTCCGTTCTGCACTGCCGGGCCTTGCCATACCGAGACAACGGCAGCTCAATTCGAGTCGATTGACCAGTGAAGCGATGGCTAAGGAACGTGAGGCATGTGAAAGAAAGCTCGCGACACTGCGCATGCTTGCAGCACTTGCAATCATGAACCCCTCCGACTGCGGGCTAGCAAGGCCAGCCAGGCCAGAGGCAACGAATACTGTCAACTTAAAGTCCTTTTATTCTACGTATTTCTGCGTAAACCCTGTCTGCTCCGCCTCCTGTAGCAGCGGTTTCCTCCGGAGTGAACTCCAGCTCTGGGATGTCCAGCGCGTTCTGTGGATCTCGCAAGTCCCCTTCAACTCCGTCGACGTCTTCCAGGAAGATGTCGCACCTCCGTAGCTGTCTTAGAGATGAGAGACTTGTCGCTTCGAATTGATTGTAGACAGGATCATGCATGTAATGAAACTAAGGTAGCGCTTCCAGCTCTAGCCGCAAAGTATCCCAAGGAAATGCCGGATTGTTGTAGCGGAACCAAGCATTGAAGAATGGGACCCAGAGGCCGTGGGAGAGATGGTGCGTGCCTCTGTATTTGTGTTCTCGCATGCTCGCGCTTTGCGGTACTTGGAGCTGTAAAATTGAGGTACTATGTCTTGCCATAATTACCTTATGTGATCAACGGCGTTTCGTGTTTCCAGCTGCTTGCACTCAGTGTATTCAGACAGGTTCCGATTTTCTTCATACGGTATCCAGCGAGAAAAAAAGACCGATAACCATTGGCTGCCTGGCTGGTCCCTGGGTTCCCAGCTTAGCTCTGAGTTGATACGGAGCTGGAGCACTGCCAGTGAGCGAAAGTAAAAGCAAGCCCAATAAGGCAGGACCGAGTCGCAAATCTCCGTCCGCAGGAACCGGCTTCGCCGGTCTCGGCTGCCCCGCTGGCTTTTGTGGCTTCGCCAGCAACAGTGAGTCCGCCTTGAACACACTTGTAGCATCCAGTCGTAGGTCGAGTCTGTTGATCAGTGATGCAACATCGTCTCGCCTTAGCCCGGCCGAGCATACAGCAGTCAGAGATCATTAGCCTCAAGCCAGGAGCCATAGCCTTCGCAGGCAAAGTGCAAATTCCCGATACTGTACGGTATGGGAGGCAGTGCGAAGTATCAGCTCTAGTCCCACCGCAACATGCCTCCGACGAGGCTCAAGTGCAAATCACCGCGTTGGGACGGTGAGAAACAATAATACGTGTAAGTACTAATCACTAATCGAATACCAGGTAGCAGGTGCTACACTCGTAACCTTTGCATTCTCGCGTCAATAGTATACTCGCGGAAATGCTGCAATGCACGTGTGTGGGCTCTGCATGTCTTCTCAAAACACATTCCTGCTCGGCGTCCTTATGCATGCTTAAGCCTGAAGGCTGAACTTCCGTACAACAATCAGACAGAACATGTACACTTCTACAGCCGCACATGCTCGGAACGACGGCTTGATTCGAGGCTTTGAATGTGAATAGTTTAAGATCTCTCAGATCTCACCGTATGATTCTGAGCTCTTAGCCAGCTGCAATGCTTCTGGTAACATAGTTCAATAATCAACCAAGCAGCCACTGCTTGTGCTCCGCTTGCAACGCTTCCATCCCTTGCAGTGAATGCAGATGCTGTTGGGTCAGCTCGTCTAGGGCCGGCTTCAACCAGCTCTCCATGGCAGATTGGGCTATATGTGCATGAAGCACACGCTGACCTTCCACTGATTGTGTGCAATGCGCAATAGTTTGGAAGAATGGGCTTTGCTGCAAAAAGCAATGCCGAGTGCTCCACGGCAATCATGCTCTGAGCTCGAAAGCAAAAACGTCAAGATGGTGTACACCTGCGTGGGCCCACTTCCCAATCACCCCCTTGCAAGCGTGGTCAAAAGGTGTTAAAGTAGCTGGTTTGTAGCCTGCTTTGGGCTACGTGTACCTGCGCAGACTACGGAACTCGGTCAGTGGCGGCTTCCCACAGTCTCCGCCTGCGAGGCACGCCTCTCCTTGGTGTATCGCATAAAGCTCGAATTTTGCAACACCGGCTCGTCTGAAGGCAGCGGCGATACGCTGAGAGGGAATTGCATCCGGCAGACAGCCGTCTCTCGAAACCAACAACGAGCCTGTATAGCTTTGGCCGACGCGTGGCGCAGCCCCAGCATAATGCAAGACAGCCCAGCCTAGATCGTCGTCTGCATCCACGATTCGCCAGTACTCTCGCAAGGATATTCCGTTGTCTTCGGTGGTCAGACGAAAACTACCTGGCACATCTCCTGGAAGGACACGGTAGTGGCGCTTGCGCCAGACTTCGCGCCCATCCAGTGTAACCACTTTGAAAACAGGATCGTACCAGCCTCGACTCCCACAAGGATCTCGGTACCAGCTGTTGAACTGGCAGGGGAAGTAGTCATAGGCTGGGTTCTGACCCAAAACTGGCCTCCATGAACAACTTGATGGGTCCAAAGACCAGTGACCCTCCATGATCTTCCATGCCGCTTCGAGACTCAGCGGATTCCCTCGGAATTCAGTTAAGGGATCAAAGTGCAGGTCGGGAATTCGGGCGTCGCAGTCGAAGATGCTGCGACGTTCAAAGCAACGAACTAGACTGGCCAGAGACTCAGACTCGTGGCTTACCGTGCATCGATACATCTGGGTCTGGTCGCGGACGTCGCAGCCGTTCTGATTTGGAATCTTTTAACCACCACACACCCGACTTTAAAACCCTGCACATGCAATCCCGAAACCTGACACTCTAAAATCTCCATAAAACGCCCCGATCCACACCCATAAGCCTTGACTTGAACTCTACTGCTTAAACAACTTAACGCCAACAGTTTTCACACACACGCCTGGCAAGCCAGGCAAGCCCGAGCTTCGGAATCCAAGCCAGCTGCGACAGCTTCGGAGAGGCACTTTGTGCAGAGTGTGAAGACCTTTTCCACCGTGTCGATTTGGGGCTCCTGTGCCACAAACTCCACGGGCATCACTGCGAAATGCACTGCAAAGAGCAGAGCATAAAGGCAGTCCTCAGCACAGTGCATCTTTAGCTTGGTAGTGAGGCTCCGATGAACGCGACGCTACTGCAAGATCCTGACAAATCCCTTCAACCCGGTGCCTCAGATGTTTGCCTTGACCAAAGTTCTTCGCACTGCTGCAGCACTTCAGCTGCACTGCGCCCAGTTTGCTGTCGTGGAACCAGACGTGCCGCCGAGCTGTCGACGCTGTCCCCGGCCGCCGGTGACAGAATCAGAATGTTTCGGCAAGACTGCGCGAGGCGATCGCAGGTTGTCCTCGGGCAGATCTTGAAAAACACTACGAGCACGCTTCGCCTCTTTCGCCACGAGCTGAAATGGCAGGCGATTGGAAGTGGACGCCTTGAGCCCGCCCCTTCCCACCCTCGACCAAAACGACGACACCTGGAAACCTTGGAGACATGCATCTTCAACCGGTGTGCTGGATCCCATGTTGTCCGCTACTTCCAATTCACAAACTCTAGGTACGTAATCCGGAAACCCCCTGTTCTCGCGTGCTCTGCAGGGAGCGCCTGCCCACGTTGAAACCCTGCACTGCAGGCGGGTGCAGGGTGTCTCGCGTCGCTTCTCAGGTCGACCACAGGCCCACAGGCTGATACAGTTGGGAAAGGCGAGTGGCATGCAGTGCTTACAGATGTGCGTGAACTTTCGACACGTCCTGGGCACATTGACGCAGGCGCAGAGCGTCGCCCGTGGTGCGTGATCGGCTGCCTCAAGGTCGACGATGTCGACGCCGAGTCCTGGAACGGCCTGCCGCAGCTTCTTGCACAG
The DNA here is from genome assembly GCA_905221615.1 of Symbiodinium sp. CCMP2592. Classification (NCBI taxonomy): domain Eukaryota; class Dinophyceae; order Suessiales; family Symbiodiniaceae; genus Symbiodinium; species Symbiodinium sp. CCMP2592. The sequence goes on along the minus strand of CAJNDT010003057.1, from coordinate 444,865 downwards.
ATGCTGGGCGGCCTGTCTCCATGTGGCAGGCGTCTGGAAGCCCAATCCCTGAGACATGATCTCAGTACCTGCCTCTCCCCACGGACAGTGGCCTTGGCCCACTACCAAGATTACTTCGGAGTCTCCTTGCTGATCATCATGGCCTCTGCTCAGAGCATTGCAGGTCTGAAAGCAGCTTCGCCTGCTCCAATTTCTCCCACTTCTGTCTCTTGTGGCCCTCCGGCAATGCAGGTTGGCCAAGCGCAGGGTGGCCACTGTGCCCACCGCGCAGGACACTGCACCCACACGCAGGCTTCGCTTGATTCTGCCCCACCGCGGAGCGGTAGACACGTGGTGCGGCCCAAAGAGTGCTAGCCTTGGCCTGCACGGGCAGATGCTAACCTGCGGAACCATCTCCGACGATCTGAGATCTGCTTTCGTAATGCGAAAAATGCATTTGACATGCGACATCGCTTCTGCAAGACACTTGAGTCACTTGACACTTGCTCCTGCGGATCATGCAAAATTGCTACCGCCAAGGATCTCAGCAAAACGCGCGGATGCTGCATGATGCTGATGATGGCATGATGCAAAAAGGGAATGTTGTACAGTAGAGCAAACGGCGACGACTCTGGAGACTCCGCTGTTTTGGGCTTACAGCTACGGAAGGCCCATTTAAAGTGCGCAAGTGCATGAGCTTTTGCCCGTGCAAATTGCGGGGTGCATTAACATAAGCACATCTCTGCCTGAGAGACATCCTGCACTTCGGGTGGGGCCGCAAAGATTCACAAGGCAGAGCTCTGTTGCCACAACTGCCGTGGCCATCTTCCGCACCAGATGCCCAGGACCTCCCTCAGAACCTGCGCAGCCTGGACTTCTACTGAATTCTGTGGGATCCCTTCACCCCAAATGGTTTAGTTTAGCAGCCATTCAGCCGCTGACATTTACAGCTTAGCGCCGGCCTGCCAGCTCAGTGCACCTCGAAGTCGAACTTTGGAGAAGGAGCATCCAAACCCGACCTTGGTGATTCTGCTGAGACCCGCAGGGCCGGCGCGGCCCCTCGCGGCCCTGAGCAGCCCTTCGTTGGGAAGCCTGCTTCTTTCGGATCTTGTGGAGCAGATCCTGAGATTCGCCACAGGCTGTCGATTCGTCAAGTCCGAAGTCGGCGACGCACAGCGACGCAGCGTTTGCCTGCAAATCCTTTGCTGCAGACTTTGCCACGGAGCACTGCTTTTGTATGTCGTCCAGACCTTGAGTGGCTCAGGCTCTCAGACTTTTCTTATGACTGAACCGACTCCAATGTCATCCAGATCCACAACAACGCTGTAGCGATCCCAACCCGCGCTAAGAACCCCGCGAAGTCTTGCCGCCTCCTCAAGGCCTCGCCTCAGATGCTGAGCCACACGACAGCTTTTCATCTGTCGTCGGAGCAGCAAGTGCTTTGCTCTGTGACGACATGCAGTGCCTGCTCTCCACCCTTTTGCGAGCTCAAACTTGCTACCTCTGGAACCTCCCAATCCACATCCGATTGTCGGAATCTTAAGTTCAAACTCAATTCGGCACACTAAGGTGCCAGCATTTGGTTATCAAGGAGATCACCAAACCTCTCTGGCTCGGCCTCCTGCTGTTCGGGGCCAAGGAACGGCAAGCTGCTGTGAGGCCTACGGCCTAACCATCTCTGCTCGTTGGCCTCCAGCGCAAGCCGGTCGCCCTCGCCTCCCAGAAAAAAAGCTGTTGCTTCTTTGCTTCTGCTCTTTCCGTGGTGACAGGTGGCCTCCGGCAGTGGTGTCCGGTGGAAGCGCTTTCAGCAGCAGCTTTTCCAGCTTTTCGGCCTGATGTCTGCCAAACCGTGTCGGATCTGCCCGCGCCATCTATGGAGCGTCCGGTGCCTTCTTCTTCGCGATCAGCATTCCTCTGGATGTCGCCTGTCTCAAACGTAGTGGAGTCAGGAAGCTGGGGTTACGAGCGAGAGAGGCTGCCGGACTTGCTTGCCTCGCCCTTCACCTCTGCCATACCTACCGAAGATATTGTGCAGGACAAGCAGCAGACAATATCTGACCCAGCTAGAGAATCAAGGTAGGATCCGGACGTGCTCGGAAAACAGTTGGCAACACGCATTCAGGCCCCAGCCTCGGGTGAATTCAGATACACTGAGCTCTCCTTCGCCATCTGCGTCAAGCACCTGGCCATGGATTTACAGGGGGCAGCAAGAGCTTTGTAGGAGAAAGCACTGTGCCAATAGAACCGCACAAGACCATCAATCAACCGGATCGCGTAATGCGCCTTGAAGAGTCTCTTGGCCTCGTCCTCATCGAAGCCCAGCAAAAGGAACTTGTCCCTGTGCCCGCGGCAAAGATCGAATGCATGTGCACAGCAAAGAACAGCACTGTGGCAAACAACCTGCGCAGCAATCTGGCATACATCTCGCCTGCATTCCGGGACTGTAAAGGCTGCATCAAACTCCTCCATGGTCACCTGACGACCGGCGAGTTAACCTCAAACGACTGACCGTAGACGGTGTTGTGGCAGGCGCAGGCCTGTCCGCTGCCGTCGGCGTCAAGTCTCAGGAAAAGATTTTTGAGCTCCTCAGCCGCACGAACCGATCCGATGGACCGCAATCGGCAGCCGTGCTGTCCGAGCCTTCAAAGTCCTCTTCTCTTCTGCTCGTAGCTCTTTAGCCATCTCCGCTGCATTCTCCTTCCCGTTAATCACTAGGTCCCAAGCATTTCGCCCCACCTTCCGCTCGAGCTGTGCCTGCGTCATGGACTGAGCCTTCTCGCAGATCACAGCGGTGACCTGCGTATGAACCGGAACGATCGGGGAGCTACACCCAAGGACTGACGATGAACCAACACTTGCCTCAGGTAGGCAAGTTGACCATCTGAGCCATTGGCTAAGTTGAGAATGACATATGCTGAGATGGCAATGTAAAGGAAAAGGAATACCCAGACGAAAGGCTGCTCGACTAAGAGCTCCTGCCACTGTTTTGCCTCTTCTGGGCTCCGGCCATCTTCGAATCAGCGACTGCGGTCCTCCGTGACGTTAATGGCGTTGTCGAAGAAAATGAATCGCGTCATGCCCAGGCAGGCTTGAATCCTCAGAAAGCACAAGCAGCTGTCACAAGCATCGACCTACGCCAGATTTCCGCTCCTCCCGTGTTTTCAGCAAGCCTGCCACTCCTATCTTAATGAAATGCAATGCACCTCACGTCTCGCCCAGGACCGAAGTGGGCGGCTGAGCAGACTACTGCTAGCTGCTAGTCTGAGTTGCCAGCAACCCACTCTGGAAGTTCCAGGCAGCAGCGCCTGTCAGCGGTGATTTGACATGTCTATCACACCTTTCGAGGCAGGAATCAGATGTCGAGAAATTTGAGGCTCTGCCTGGAGGATAGAGAAGATCTTGAGATTTCGGGTGCCGAAGGCCAACATCAATACCCGGCCACACTGAAAGCACCCTGTGAAACAAGTACTCTGTCTTTACTCATAAAAGCATCTGGAGGCTCGAGGTTGACTACTGCTTTTTTGGTGAGCGGTTTCGTTTACCCATCCACCTTCACGGCTTTTAGACGGCTTCGACCTTGCTCTTGTTTATGGGGCCGTGGTGGAGGAGATGCATTCGTGCCGTACTGACACATGAAGTCATCCTTGCATATCAGCATGTGCTCGGATCCTTCTTGAATCTTCGGACTTCAGGTGGACGAGAGGTGGACTAAGGTGGGGTGCTGGGGGGAATCGCTGGCTTTGTTCTGGGATGTTCTGGGGGGTGGCCAGCTTTGGGCTCGTCAAGAGTGCCCCCCGGATTTGCACAGCCGCGTACCAAGTAGGGAGTGCGGCGGCCCGCGAGGTGGAGGCCATGCTGCATTGCAGTGTAACCTTTCGAGCCAAATAAATTTGAAATTGCAGTTGCCACGAGGTAGCTGCTCAGAATGCTCTTGTGCCCCGATGCAGATTTCAGTCGCGAGCAGAAGGAAAGTTACAAAAGTCGCAAGGGTGCGAGTCCTGACGATGCTCTCGCTGTGATACGGCGCTTTCACATGCACAGTTGCACAATGCAGTCTTTTGATGCGAATGAACTTGAGCAAACACGTTCTAGCAATACAAAAGATGAGGCTCTCATGGAAGTTTCTCAGCCATCACAAGCACGAAGCTTCACAGCCTAGGCTTGAACTTATTCTTTCCTGGGTCTGCGGTGATGAAGGAGTTCAAGATCGATTTGGACTCGAGTGCTGCAATTGCCGCGCATTCCATCCATCGTTTTTCAAGAAATTCAGTGTTCCTTCGGACTGCATGACAGCCAAGTGCTTTCGATGCCAAGAAAGCAACTTAAGATTGAGAGTGGGTTGATTGTTGCTCGGCCAGCCCTCCTTCACCTGCACAGTTGGTATGATGGTAAATATACAGCATGCACTTCCACGGTGTTGTGTCTGACTTGACTGCGGGAGGACAATACGACTTCAGTTGGTATTGATTCCAGCACGGTGTATATAATCTCAACAACGATGGGGTTTGGCTTGGCATCAACGAGGGCAGCTTGCCATCCACCCTGCACACCTGCGACGACGCTAGGATGATGATGTATGGAGTAGTTTCAAGGTTTTGGTGAGTCAGTGCATCCCAGACTCTAGGAATAAGTGAACGTGATATTTTGTGCTTTATCATGGGGGAAAGCAGTCTCGGAAACCTGTAATGAAGCAGGATAAACTGACTTTTCCAAAAGTGTAGCCATTATCGGCTACTAACTGCTAGCTCCATCGAAGGGGACCAGCAATATGAAAGGACAAAATGACCACCGGACGGATGGACCAGGGAAGCACGAAACACCAAAGGATCACACCCCAGTAAACAATGTGTTGAGCCAACGCTCAAACACACCCTTTCAATCAATGAAATGCTAGCACCCGTGCTGTGAGGACGACAGCCAGTCCAATCACTCAAAACAGCTGAACGGTCCAATTGGCACTCGCTTCAGACTCGAGACGCACAAATACAGAATAATCAATGCGGCAACACTGAATCGAGTGCAAAGTCACCTATTCCAACCAATCATCAGATGTTCCGACCAGACCAGCGAAAACCGATTCGCTGCTGCTGCTTGCACAAAGTTGAGAGACCAATGGCCTAGCACACTGCTTCCGAGAAGCCCTCGTCATCGCTTTTCTTCCGCATGAAGAAATTGTATGCATTGTTCTAAAGAGATTAAGATTACCGAATAGACTCGGGCAGCGTAACGGACATGTCCGTTGTTGTTGTAGCCGCACAGAGGCTATTGAATAAACATCTGGCTGTGGAGAGTTCAGAGCAATCTAATCGGAGTTTCGATCATGACTTCATTGGAAGGCGATACCTCATTGTCTTGTTCAAACAAGCATGAAGTCAAGGGGTTGTAGGATGTCTTTATCCAAACACAGCCAATCTGATAATTATTCTAGTTCTGGGCAATGGTCTGCTCAGTCATGCTGTCAACTGATCACGAGTCGCACTGCTGACCGCTGCTTATCAATTTGGTCTTCCAAAAGCAGTGAACTCATCCGGGAATTGTGATGTAAGCCGACGGAACGGACTTTGTGATTGACCGACCAACCGACAACCAGCTTGTCCACACCACGCAAGAAAGCACCGTTAGCACTCCTCCCACCCATTGAAATTCATTGTACCGAGAGCTGGTCACAAGTGGCCAGCGGCCTCGTGGTGCACTTCCCCACGCCTCGAAGTTGCCGATTAGCTCGATTGCTAGGATGCCAAACCTTGGTTGCTGGCCGTGTTGCGGCAGGCTTGCATTTCAGTGCATATGATTAAGTCGCGGACAATAGGTCCACCATTGCCAGCAATGCTACGCATGCAGCTAGCGTGGTGGCTGTCCCGAGGATTCCAGCCAGAAGCATCTGTCAAGAGAGCGAGTGACAGCCCATGCAACGACAAGTGTTCACCTCATGCAGATACCGCTGTGCCTTGAAGCTCTCGAAGGTCTTCAGGAAGTTGAAGAATCGCAGGGTCTGCATCATCCACAATGGACAACTGTATCCAGCACATGCATCGAGCAGCAAGGGTTGGGCACACCCGCATGCTTCTGAGCACGTTCAAGGACTGTGTAATCCTTGGTCTGCGTATTGATGCGCCCCCTCGGAAGCAGGCACCTGCTGCTGTGCCATCCGTTGCTGTGTTACTCAGCTTGCTGCGGGCTGCGTTGAACCTAACAACAGGGCGGTGCTGCCTGCTCAAGATCCAGGCATGACGGAGCCCCCTGCATCTTGAGTCAGAGGAATAACCCACCTGAGCTGAGGCATGCGAAAATGCGCGAAAGATATGTAAGATCTTGAATTCTGTCATCTGATGTGGCTCCACCCTGAGACTGCTGCTCGGCTTTGCGAAGGCGTTTTATTGCAGATGTTGGGAAAGAGACAAATGCCGAGGAGGGCATGGCAGCTTCAAGCGGCAAGCAGACTCAGTTCCTAGAATACGATGAATTGGGCAAATCCTTCCAAAAAAACCAACATCCTGGATGTCACGTAGCGGAAAGTATGGAACCAAGGGGCCCGAGCAGCACTCCGCAAACCCAGACGATGAGCGTGTCGAAGACATGCTGGGCCAAAGCTCTCGATGCAAAGGGTGCTTTGAATTGCCAATCAATCCAAGTCATTGCCAGCCTCGGCCTTCAAGGGGATGAAGTATGCCTTGCCGTCCTTAAGAACACCTCGAAACTGCAACAACTGTCGTTCTGCTGAAGGTAGGACAAAGCTGGCCAAGGTCCTAGCGCAGGATCCACTCTGCCAAGAAAAGGAAGACAAACACGTTGTTCATCACTTCATAGAAGTCCTGGCTACCACGTGAAATAGCTAACATCTTCCCAACCTTTCCCATCCAAACACCCATGCAACCAATTCATCAACCCACCCTCACTGACTAAACAATTAACCGTCGGCCTGACAAACCAACTGCCCAGATATCTAACAGTTCTCGCTGTATGTAACACTTGCTGGCAGCACCTTCATCCCCGCCTCAGGCAAGGCAAGGTTGTGCCAGGGTTGCTTGAATTGGGCTCGTTTCGAGTCTTCTCGGACGAACTAGCCTACGCCGCTGCGTGCAGCTTCCTGCGGAGCAAGGGCCGTGATATTCAGTCAGTAAGGTCCCTGCATCGCAGTTTGGGAAGCAGGCTGCATCTGCACCTTGCGGTTGGCTGTCTCAAAAGCATCTTCAGGCGGCTCGCACCAAGGGCCCGTACCCAGAAAGAACATGCAAAGAATGATGGAAGCCATGCTGGAGGCCTCAAACAAAATCACTGCAATGCTTAGGAACTAGCAGGCATCAACACATCCAATTTCCTGTTCTGTATTGGTGTCCCCTGCTACGACGGCGGATGGACGACCATGTTTGGGCAACCAGATGTTGGCCTACTGCGACACCAATGACCATGTCTCCACAACGCCTCGGGGTTAGTGATGTTCACCTGCGAAGCCCAGATGCCGATGGAAGCTCACAGACTGCTCAGCGCCGTCCCGTACTTCAAGACACCCACACGAGTTCTTGGAGTGATTCGCAAGAGATCGCAAGAGTGCGCTAGAGCTCTTGATGTTTTGGTTGATTCATGCGCTGCAGGCGAAATCGAAAAGAATGCTCTTGGCATGCTCGTGGGTTTGCGCTTGGTGAGTCCTCGATCAAAGGAAAGAAGCGCCCGGGCCCCGGCAAATTCCCCATCAAGCATTTTCGCGAAATTGCGTGCTGCTGACCGAGAGAGTGAGGGTGTAACAGAATGCTCATACTTGCAGCCTTTCACTGCCGCTTACAAAATGACACACGATACTATGATTTGCGAAATTGAAACTATCACGTTTGCTGCTTTTCTCGTCAGCATCAGTCGCCCCACATGTCTGGTCAACCCTGTCCACCGAATCCTAAAGCAAAGCCCCAGCAAAAAACTGCCGGTCCTCGAAACCGTTGCTGTTGACGATTCGATCCAGCACCGGTCTCTCCAACCTCGATGCCTCATGAGAGCTGTCGCGGGAGGGTTGCGACAAACTCAGCCGATCTCAGCCGTGCCAAAGCAAGCAATTCAGAAGCCTGTCGTTCATGCGAAGCCAAGCTTGTAAGTGTATGCTGCAACGGCACAAATTTGAGAAAGGTAAAGGGTCCCCTTGCCCACCCCACCTTCCGCTTCAACAAGGCCGCCTCCTCTCTGCAAAGCCACGGGCAGCTTTCACTTAGCCCCCTGTAATCCCCCGTAGAAAATGATTGGGACAAACTCCGGATTGGAGGAATTAGAGGAGAAGGAATGTAGCACAGACAGACTGATCGTTGCCAAAATGCTTTGATGATCTGGCCATGCGAAGTCCGGCTGCTGGCAGAATGCACAGGATCCAGAACTAATTTAGGTTCTTTTTGTTTGAATTGGTTTTTGTCTTACCTGTCCCACAGCAGATGCAAACATGTCTCGTGGACGTTCTCCTTTACACTCACATGATCCGCACTTTTTCACGTGTCACCTAACTTTTCGCATCCTGCGATCGACAGCACATGGTGCTGATCTGGTCCCCACATCTTATTATTTACACAGGATGCCGGTGGTGCGATGCCTACTTTTCATCCCAGTTGATCACATTCTTCAACCCGCCCTCTCGTTTGGCGATCCAGAAGCGGAAAAACAAAGAAACAGAACAGCGGAAACCATAACAAGATATAACAAACAGAAAACACATACCTTCTTTTGGGACTGTTTAGCAAAAGGTTCGCGGGGGCTTGCGATGGTGATTCCGATTCATCGTCTATCTTAGACATCCCCTCTCATTAGCATGATTCCGGTTTATTCTATCCCCCTCGTTTGGCGATTCCGGTTCACATATACACATATATACACATATCTATAAATATCTTAAACACGCCCCTCATTTGGACGCCCCTCATCCTGCGATTCCGGCTCATCATATACTTTAAACACGCCCCTTCATTTGGCGATTTTGGCTCATCACACATCTCAAACACGCCCGCTCATTTGGCGAGTCCGGTTCACCATGTTTCTGTATTTTAGACACGCCCCCTGAGTTGGCGATTCCGGTTCAACATATATCTTCAACAGGCCGCCTTAATTGGGCGATTTCGGCTCATCACATATCTCAAAAACGGCCCCTCATTTGGCAACTCCGGTTCATCAGATCGCACGTAAGAGCAGCGCACATGTCATCAACGAAGGTCAGTTACCTTTACGGCGGATGACCGCTAAAAGGCGTGGAAACTCAGCTATACAGTCTTTGCAGCCGCTCGAGCCAAAAGCGACTGGCATGGGGGTGGCCACACTGTCAGAAGCCAAAGCAGCCCGAGCACATCTCGTCGTGGGAATCAAACACAAAAAAATTGTGTACCCCCGTGTATGCTGAGGACCCGGGCCAAACTGGTTGCCCCACTCTACCGCCGGATTGAGGGACATGCACAGATGCTTCCCCACTGGCGGGATTCAGAAAACAACCAACGTGCTTCCTTCCTATGCCACCTAGCAGGAGTTTCAAACATTTCGAAGCCAAAACGAAGCCAATGTACTCAGGTCTACCATGACTGGCATTTTCCGGAGGACAAGGAAGCGCCGGGAATGTGTAAATCATGGGACATGAGCCCGAAATATGCACGCCGCCACACCGGCTGGGAGCACCCGTCTTGACACCTAGCGGAAGACCTCATGAGTAGTGCGTACACTGTCTGGCGGTTATAGACTATCCGTATACATCAAATAATCGGTAGTAGAGGCATAATTATATTTGTATATGTATATATATATATACATATATTAGCTACCCCCCCCTCAAGGATCCACCTTTGACGTGTGTTTGCGAGCCGGATGCGAAATAGTGGATATTCTACAACGTATTCCGTTCTTTTGATAAGTTCTTCACTAAATAAGCTTCGCCTTGATCAAAGACGTCGCACATTCTAGATTCTGCATTTCCTTCATATACACCTTGAGTTTTTCCAAGCGGCATACATTCACATACGACTTCTTCTCGTGTTGCAAAAGATCGCAAGCTTGCATGCATGTTCTGTGTGAATAGGTTTTTGCATGCAGCAGTGTGGGCTCTGAAGGTAACACGCAACAGGGGAGCAAAGAAATGTCTTCTCATATAGCATGCCACCTAGCAGGAATCTCAAACATTTCGAAGCCAAAACGAAGCCAATGTACTCAGGTCTACCATGACTGGCATATTTCGGAGGACAAGGAAGCGCCGGGAATGTGTAAATCATGGGACGTGAACCCGAAATATGCAAGCCGCCACACCGGCTGGGAGCACCCGTCTTTACACCTAGCGGAAGACCTCATGAGTAGTGCGTACACTGTCTGGCGGTTATAGACTATCCGTATACATCAAATAATCGGTAGTAGAGGCATAAATATATTTGTATATATGTATATGTATATATATATATACATATATATATATATACCGGAGCCGGTGTTGTCCGCGCTCAAGCCGGTAACGGTGGCGGAAGCCAGAGTGTCAAAACAGATCGCGTGTGACTGTGTCACGCTGGTGCTTCGGTGATCCTGTCACTACAGCACTTCTTACATGTGTAATATATACCCTGGGCTTCTTGCGACCCTGGGAACTAGGGTCTTAGGTAAACGCCCCACTTCACCCGTGAATAGCGTGAAAGGCCCCCGTTTACCCGATGCCATAATTTATACGAAACCGCAGTGGTTCTTGGATCCTATATGTTGAAGTCCCAACATCATATCCATAAGCATTTTCCTACAAAGCTTGCATAGGGGTCTAAAGCTAGGTGAACCACAGGCCGTCAACCAAAAACCCGACATCCCAAGCCCAAAACCTTAAAACCTCAAAGCTCCAAACCGAAACCTCAAAACCATAAGCTTGGTCCTAAACCCTTTCGCCTGTGTCGGACAGACGTCTCCAAGACAGCCCTAGGAGTTAAAACCCTAAAGCCCACATCCAAAAAACCATAAACCCACTTGTGAAGCCTCCCCACCATGTTTTTTGGCTATCGGGCGGCGTGGAAACGAGCGCAACGTGCCCCAAAGAGCGAGATCTCTGATTGAATAATGTTTGTAAATATGCATAATTTAGCGACCTCTAAGCCTCTAGGCTCCTTCAAATTTCCAGGTACGAAAAAACTCCAAAGACAAAGTGATTCTACATCAGGCGACGGCCTGTGCTCGTGCATTAAGTTTGCAATTGCGGATATCAGCTGATCACGAGCAAACTTGCTGCAACAGCAGCTGGGCTCAGCGAGATCGCCGTACGGCGAGTTCAGGATGGGCTCCTTCCTACAATTTATATGGATTGGAAAAACTTAATTACGTAAGGGGCGAGCGAATCGTGCGGCGAGTCCAGGGTAGGCTCCTTCCTAAAGCTTCGATGGGTTGGGGTTGGGGGTGAACGACATATTCCGGGACAAATTAGGAGCAATCTGTGCTGTCCCAGCTTTGATTTTCCGCTCTCAGAGCAGCCATGCCCAGCACGCCGCTGGATCATAAAAGGGTCGAGACCATGAAGGCCAGGGATCACAAGCTTCCGATTCCTTTTTCTTCCTTGGGGTTTGGCTGGAGCTTCTGTGCGTGGCTAGCAGGTGTTTTACATGGAGCATCTGGACTATGACAACATGATGAAGACAAGGTTCGGGAATCAAATTGGCGGATGACCACGGGATCAGCGAGAAGAAAGTGGAGAAAAAGCTTGAGATGTCGAAGGCACGCACCCTGAGAGGCTTGAATTGAATAATCTATTGAATCTATTCGAAATAAACAGATTGCATTGAGGCCCCTTGCGACTTTAGCTTCGTTGATGTGCCCTCGAAGGGCATCACCTTCGATATCGTGGGAAGCTCATAACAAGAATCCTTGATTCCTTTGAAGATGCAGTTGCACCGTTTCAGGCCGAGGAGCCTGACGGAAAGGACAACTTTACTTTCCTCCTAGATTTCGTTGCGACCTTCCTGGAGTTCTACCCGACGTATCGCGAGATGGTCGTACACCGGCCATCATTTCCGCTGATGGCTTTAGAAATACTCTAGATTAGGTTGCATGCATGCTGCCCGGCCAGGCCGCCCTCCTCTTTGTTGCCAAGAAGAAGCGAAAGTTCAACGAAGCATGCTCAGCTATGTCCGCCGCCGAAGCGGGAAAACAAAAAGACGAGGCCGATGTTCTTTCGAATGTTCTTGTACTTTCGAATCTGAGTTGACTCAAGTTCTGTATTGGCAGGAGCAATCTCACAAACTTGACCATTTGGAAAGATATGGTGAACGAATACAAGGCCGGATTGAAACCACTATGTGATTATGACGTTTCGAAACAGCCTTTCAAATCTATGCCTAGGTAAAGAGCAAGGAGGAAGGAAAAGAAGCAGAAGACATAGCAGAGGCCAGTGAACAAGAAGAAGAAGGAGAAGAAGAAGAAGAAGAGGCCGAAAACGACCCGGAGGTGGACCTCGAAGCAACAACAGAAGACCTCGGTGGAACCTCGCAGTGTGAGAGTGAGAGCTCTAGTGGTGACGAGACAAAGGAGGTGAAAAGGCAAGAGGGAATTACGGTGAAGGAGGAAGTGGAAGTGGATGAGAAGGAAAAGATGAGCGCAGGGGAGGAGCCAGAGGTAAAGCAGGAAGACAAGAACGAGGCGAAGGCAGATACGATCCTAGAGGGTTCGACCCGACGGGCACGGGAGGAGGAGGACCCCGAGGAGAAGGCAAAGACGAGCCTAGAGGATTCGTTTTCAGGGGCACAGGAGGAAGAGAACCACAAAGAAAAGTCAAAGATGAGCCCAAAGGATTCGGACCCAGAGGTAAAGGAGAAGGAGGCAGACAAGGAGAAGGCAAAGATGAGCCCAAAGGATTCGAACCCAGATGTAAAGGAGAAGGAGGCAGACAAGGAGAAGGCAAAGATGAGCCCAAAGGATTCGAACCCAGAGGTAAAGGAGAAGGAAACAAACAAGGAGAAGGCAACGATGAGCCCAAATGATTCGAACCCAGAGGTAAAGGAAAAGGAGACACACAAGGAGAAGGCAACGATGAGCCCAAAGGATTCGAACCCAGAAGTCAAGGGCAAAGAAGGATAAAGTAGCAAAGAAGATCTCAGAGGATTCGAAGAAGAAGCAAAGGAACAGGAGCAGAAGAAGCCAAAAAGAGATGAAGAAGAGGATGCGAAGCCAAAAGATACGAAGGAGGAGACAAAGAGATCCATGCAGGAGTCGCAGAAAAAGGCAAAGGTGGAGGACGAGGCGACCCAGAAGAAGTCGAAGGAAAGAGAGGAAAGCAGCCCAAGGGATAAGAAAGAAAAGAAGAGAGAAGAAAAGAGAGAAGAAAGAGAAGTCGGAGAAGAAAGAGGAGCCGGAGAAGAAGAAGCAAAGGGAAGAGAGTTCGAATGAGGAGCGAAAGATGAGAGACGGAAGTGAAGATCCGAAGAAAACAGGTCCGAAGGGCAACCGGCTTCGTGATGAACCGGGAAAGACGAAGAACAAAGCGCAGTGGGAATCCTCTTTGCCTCCTCGTGCTTCTGTTGCAGAAGCCAAAGCCTTTCATGAGGACCAGAAAAAGCAGGGAGCCCTGAAAGACGAAAACCGAAACCAAAAAACCGTGAGTGCTTTTGGGGCCCGGACTGGCATGTGCTGGCTGCCTCTTGCTCATGCGATCCTGGTTTTGTTTGCATGTTGTGCCAGGACCGGAAGTCCTTGGTGGAGTTGCATGTTGCCGAGGTGCCAATAAGCAAAGAAGGCCAGGATGTATTCGTGCTTGTCTGTCCAGTTACAAGGTGTCTTGCTCTTCGTGCAGTGCCTATTATGACGTCGCAGCTCGGCCCGATCACAATGACCTACTGAGTGTGCCTTCTGGCCTGCATATTCTGATAGACCCTTTGTGCTACCCCCAAAAAAACCTAGACCCTAAAACCCTAAGCTCTAGAGACCCTATTGCCGCCCAGGAAAGGATTCCTTTGCGCAGTACGAGGAGCCGTTTGAGCTTCAAGGATACAGTGGCGTTGCTTAGGGCTATGCCGGGGACAAAAGAGCAGTGAAGGAGGCCCTAGCCAAGGCCAAAGGCCGACAAGCAAAAGTTCGGAAGATGATGGAGGAGAGGTCGGAGGCAGCTGCGACTCCGAAGTCTCTCCGGCTTGAGCCATACGTTGATATTATGCTAGTTGAGATCCCTTCAAGTCAATTGACTATCGAAATTTCCAACTCCACAAGGTCCGGCAAGGGATTCCGTTCGGTCCTCGAAGCTACTTGTCGATCTCACAAACCCAAAGACCCGAACCATATCTGGCCAAGGTCCAAACCCCGACACCCAGGACACCCAGCCCTGGGATATCGTGCAGAAGGCTGGCCGTGCTGCCTGTGCGCACAAGCATGAACATGTACATACCCATGTGCAGTCCTAGGCATGATTGCGCACACAAGCATGAACATGTACATACCCACGTGCAGTCCTAGGCATGATTCTTTGCTGATGTGCTTTCGTGCCCCACAGCAGGACACCCAGCTAGTTGGGGAAGATACAAAGCTCCAAAGAAAGGAGAAGGAGATCGAGCCCTCGGCAGGCCCGACAGGGAAAAGCACAGGCCATCAGCCCCACAAGGAACGAAGAGCCAACAGGTTCCCGAGGAGGCCCCGGTGGTTAGCAAGGAAGCATCTCATCAGGAAAATCCGCAGGGAGTGCCAGCGCAACTTCCCAACGATGATCCTATGAAAGCGGCCCCAAATGAGCAAGCAACCCAGAGAGATGATGACACCCAGGAGCAGACAGAACGCGAGGTCCAGAATGCAAATGATTGGCAAGACTGGCCAGAATCCTGGTCCGGGGCAACGGCTTGGCAATCTTGGGGTAACTGGAGTGATTGGTTTTGGGGTGCTGGTTGGCACAAGAGCGATCGGAAGAGTGATTGGGGTGATCAATCATTGTCTCAGGAGCACCTTCAGTGGCGCAATCGATCGGCAAGCCTGGGGTCCTACTCTGATGATTCTCAGCCATTTTATGGCCGAGGAACAGTCTCGAGACCCCGACTTACAGGAAGTCGGGCAGCCTGGATTCGGAGCTGGCAGCTGCATTTCAACGGCTAGATACGGTTGACCGGTTGGCTGATTCAGACTTGCCAAAGATTGCCTTAGACAAAAAGTTTGCCGAGACTGAGAATGACACACCGAAGAAAAAAGAAACCCCGACATCCAGCACGACCACGCCCCAGAGCTCTCCGCCTCCGTCTCTCCCTGACACCAAGAAGACCATCCAGACAGAAACTGTGCCAGTGAAGAGCAAAGACACGAGCGACGACAAGGCGACCCAAGCAGAAGAGAAGAAGAGTGGAGAATCAGAGAAGGAGACAGAAAATGAAGAGTCAAAGGCAGCAAGAAAGGCCGCCCAGCAGGCAGAGAAGAAGAAAGCTGCACATGCAAGATACATGAGGTATTGGAGGTCTGTGCATGGTGGGGCCCCCGGTTACTGGATCATGGGGGAACAGTGATTGTCGCTGTGCAAGTATGAACTTTGATCTGTCTTATGGGGCATGTGCATGCATGCATTGGGGCATAGCTATTCTGTCGTATGCTGCTGCATGCACTGAGAATGCAAGAAGACACCCCCGGAAATCAGAAAGATGGGTCAAGGCGCCAAGGGTGGCTACTTGGTATGCAATCAGTGGTCCCGGCCCCTCTCTCGAGCATCTCACCTCCAAAGTAACGCCTGACCTTGCCAAACATGTTTTGTGTGAGGGAAGTCTTGCGCGGGTCATGATAGTGAGTCTAGTGGCTGGTAGTGCACAACATATGGACATGTGACCCTCTCGCTGAGACTCCACAAAGAATAGTGTGCTCTTCGAAGCCTGGCTGAACTGTGGCGGTAACTGGGAGCAGAGCCAGCTCTACATCAATTGAAAGACAAAGAATACTCAGAAGAAAAAAGGGTGTGAGGCGTTGGATGCTCCGAAGCGAGATCGAGAGCAAATTCGGGGTCGAGAATGCAGAGGCAATCATATTGCGCAAATTGCACGATGAGGCGCTTCGTGCAACGGAGGTGAAGAAGCACCCGGACCTTCTGGATTCAATGGACAAGATGCAGTTCCTCATTTTCGACTCCGAAGTTGAGATCGATCAAGATCAAGAGGAGGAGGTCATGGAGATGCTTTACAAGCTGGCCGAAGCGGACGACTCCGATAGCTCCATGTCCTCTGACAGCAGTAGCAAGGGCAAGAAAAAGAAAAAAGAGAAGAAAGAGAAAACCAAGAAACCCAAGAAAGACAAAAAGAAGAAGGCGGATGTAGCAGTATGTATTCCCTTAATTAGCCCACATATTGGAATGGAAAACCTACTTCATCTGGCAGTTCTATCCCAAGCCTCTGTACAAAAGATACCTGATTCTGCCAGGACAAGAAGCCGAAGAAACAAACTGGGAAGACGCCCAAGGAGACCGAGGACGAAAGTGCGCAAGAGCAGCTGAAGCAAGCAACCTCCAAAGCCCAACCCGTTCCGCACTGACCCGACTGGGCCGGCGACCCATATTATGTCGTAGCTGTCTCGCATACACATCGCCTCAGGCTATCACAAAGGCTGGGAAGAAGATTCAGGAGAAGGTGTCCCTGGACACGCTGAGTGCCAAAATGCTCAGCGCTTAAGCTTCACTCGTCGTTATGGGGGTTGATAGGGCTTGAGGTTTGGGGGTTGTCCAATGTCGTTGCTCCCAGGGCCCAGCATCTTCGAGCCGCCGCTGAGAATGATCTCAAGGCACGTGTTTCTAAACTTTAGCAACACTGGACCAATGACCATGGGTGGCAGGGTTGGATCTTGGGATCTTGCTAGGTCCTTTCTAGTCTAGTTGATAAGGTTCTTTGGAGGAGCTTGGGTTTAACTTTCTTGCGAGTGGGATTGCTGGAGGTTTGGAGGGTCCATAAGGTAAAGCCCGTCATCCCGACGTGTCCCAAAGTCCCCAAAGACCAAAAAACCCAAAACCCCCAAACCCCAAACCATCAGCCCAAAAACCCCTACAAACCCCCTTAAACAAAGCCCTAAACCTTATACACCCTAAAACTGTAACCCTGAAACCCCAAGCTCAAGATGCCAGGCCTGAACGGACACCCCAGCCCCGAAAGCATAAACCCCGCAATCCTAGAAACCCCTGAACCCTAAAACCCACTGCCCGAAACTTAAACCCCAAACCCCAAAAGCCGCAGCTCAAGCTGCCAAGCCTGAACCGATAATTTTCATTCGCTAGTGCTTTTTGCTCTCGGTCGAAAGACCCAAATCAATAATGGAATTAATGTGGGTGTCGGTTTAGGAATATAGGCTCCTTTCATGCGTCCCGGCAGGGGCTAATTCCGAATCCGAGTAAAATTTTTGGGGTACTAATTAATGCGTTTTTTTCGGCTGGGGGGATTTTGTGGTGGTGGGGCTGTGCTGTGTGCTGATGGTCAATCTTAAGGCAGCCACGACCTGAAGCCCCCACCCAAACCCTAGAATCCTGGCCCTGAAGACCTAAACTAGGCATGCTTAAGCCTAACACCTGAAGCCCCCACCCAAACCCTAAAACCCTGGCCCTGAAGACCTAAACTAGGAATACTTAAGCCTAAAACCCAAACCCTCGACCCCCTCCCTGAGCTTTCTTTGCTTGCTGAGGGGTTAAGAAGGCTTCCCTAAGGTTTTCTAGGCTTACTAATTAAGGGGTTAGGAAGGGCTTTCCTAAGGTTCAGGACAGGAATCTCAAGGTTTTCTAAGCTGACTAAGGGGATTAGGAGGGCTTTCCTAAGGTTACAGGATAGGAATCTCAAGGTTTTCGAGTTTTCGAGGCTTTCTAAGGGGTTCGGCAGGGCTTTCCTAAGGTTCAGGACAGGAATCTCAAGGTTTTCTAGGCTTACTAAGGGGATTAGGAGGGCTTTCCTAAGGTTACAGGATAGGAATCTCAAGGTTTTGTAGGCTTACTAAGGGGCTAAGAAGGGCTTTCCTTGCTTGCTGAGGGGTTAAGAAGGCTTTCCTAAGGTTTTCCAGGCTTACTAATTAAGGGGTTAAGAAGGGTTTTCCTAGGAATCTCAAGGTTTTCGAAGCTTTCTAAGGGGTTCGGCAAGGCTTTCCTAAGGTTCAGGACAGGAATCTCAAGGTTTTCTAGGCTTACTAAGGGGATTAGGAGGGCTTTCCTAAGGTTACAGGACAGGAATTTCAAGGTTTTCGAGGCTTTCTACGGGGTTCGGCAGGGCTTTCCTAAGGTTCAGGACAGGAATCTCAAGGTTTTCTAGGCTTTCTAAAGGGTTTGAGGCTTACTAAGGGGTGAGGGAGGCTCGGGTTCTAGGTAGGGTTTACCTAAGGTTTGGGTCTTGGCGCTGAGAACTCCAACCTTTTTCTGAGGCACGGCAGGCTCAGGTCGAAGGTCGAACCTGAGCAGAATGGTGCTCTTAGTCTTTCTGTGCAGGTCTCAGGACATTCTGAGGATTCCCTGCGAAAGTGAATTAAAACCTCAGCTTGATGGACCCTGAGGTAGGGTGATCTAGGTTAATCAGTGGCTCTTTGACTACTTAGGGGCATTTAGTGACTTAGTTAACCACCTAATTAGGAAAACACTACTTAAACTAATAAAGGACACTAAACCCGAGCTTTAAACCCCAACCTTAAAAGGAGGCCCTCAGGTGCAAGTGCTGAGGATCCAAAAGCAGGAAGCTCAGGCTTCCTTAGGGGCCGCCTTGGCACCCTTCTTGGGAGCAGCCTTCGGCTCAGGCTTAGCCTCCTCAGTCGGCTCAGCTGCCTCAGTCGCAGTTCCTGGCCGGGGGCAGTAGCTCTTAGGCTTAGGCTAGAAACTTAAGGAAAACTGCAGACCCCAAGCCAGCCTGAAGCCTCGGCTGAGGGCTTCTTCTTCTCAGGCTTGCCTGGCAGGTTTAGGGGTTTAAGTTTAGGGTTTCATTAGGGCTTAGGGCCCAAGCCAGCCTGAAGGGCTGCCTGCAGCCTCTGAGGGTGTTTCCTCAGGGGTGACCTTCATCGTCTTGGGAGCATCCTTAGGCTCCTCCTCAGCTCCTGCAAAGAAACTCAGGCTGGTTTGCTTCCTCTAGGAACTTGACTCAGACGAGAGAAGGAGACTAAAGGCATATCATATATTTAATTATTGAGATTTGTAAGTATAATTAATTAATTACTGAGGGCATATAATGAATTCGTAATAAGTAACTAATTAATTAATGAATTAATTAACTAGGTGATTAATTATAATTAATCAATCAATCAATTAATTAATCAGTTAATTCATTAATCAATTAATTAATCAATCAATTAATTAATTAATTAATCAACTACAAGGCATAATTACATAATTATGTATAATCAACTCCTCAGGGTCGGTGATCTAATTAATGCGTTTTTTTTCTGGCCCGGCTGGAGTTGTCAGGATCTGCCTGAGATTTCCCGATGCGTGGCCGGCTCCAGGTTCCGGGCCACCCGGCTCTCAGGCTTCCCCTGAAATTTCCCGACGCGTGGCCGGTTTCAGGTTTGTCTGATTCCTGAGCACGAAACCATACCGGGAAGCCTCCCTAGGCATCCTTTCAAGGTCCTCAGACACTTTGTCTCAGAACACCACAGCAAAAGGTCGCCCTCCCCGAATGTCTCTGAGGTATGATCCTCAGGGTCGCTGGTCTAATTAATGCGTTTTTTTTCTGGCCCGGCTGGAGTTCTCAGGAACTGCCTGAGATTTCCCGATGCGTGGCCGGCTTCAGGTTTGTCTGATTCCTGAGGACGAAACCATACCGGGAGGCCTCCTGAGGCATCCTTTCCAGGTTCCGGGCCACCCGGCTCTCAGGCTTCCCCTGAAATTTCCCGATGCGTGGCCGGTTTCAGGTTTGTCTGATTCCTGAGGACGAAACCATACCGGGAGGCTTCCTGAGGCATCCTTTCAAGGTCCTCAGACACTTTGTCTCAGAACACCACAGCAAAAGGTGTCTCTGAGGTATGATCCTCGGGGTCGCTGGTCTAATTAATGCGTTTTTTCTGTCTTAATCCTTATCCCCCCTCAGAATCGGCGGCGGCGGCTGTCGCATGCGTGAACTCAGGGGCCCTCTCAGACAG
Organism: Symbiodinium sp. CCMP2592; assembly: GCA_905221615.1. Classification (NCBI taxonomy): domain Eukaryota; class Dinophyceae; order Suessiales; family Symbiodiniaceae; genus Symbiodinium; species Symbiodinium sp. CCMP2592. The sequence goes on along the minus strand of CAJNDT010003057.1, from coordinate 424,879 downwards.
ACTCTAATTATAATGAAGCAAGTCCTCTGAAGTGCAGTCGTGCATGCTTAGCATCCTCCTTAGCAAACATCTTCTGAGTGTCGACGGTTCCTGAAGAAGCAGGACTGAGTGCAGAGAAGGGAGCTTCCTCAGAGCAGCAAGAGAGGCAGCTGTCCTGCAGCGACGTAAGGCACCATCTGAGCTGCCCAGGCTTCTCTGAGGACCCAGTACCTCAGGGCCTTGTTGGGATCGCAGCTCAGGCAGCCAGTCTGCCACCGACATCGGCTGCAGATGCAAGGAGAATTCCTGAGGGAGAGGATGAACTGGTAGGACTTCTTGCTGAGGTCATTGTAGCTGAACATCTTCAGGGCCTTCTTGTAAGCCTCAGCAGCAGCCTTAGTGTTCTTGTTCTCAAGGTGTTTGTTTGCCTCAGCATAGGCCTTGTTCTTCTCAGCAGCAGCTTTGGTTCGCTCCTTAAGGGCATCTGCCTTTGCCTTCTCTAAGGCAATCGCCTGCAAAAGGAGGTTTTTCTCAACTGCCAACCGCTTAGTGAGGTAGATGAGCCGATCCTTCCAGATCTGCTGAAGCTCTGAGGGATGCTGAAGCAGCCACTCGCCCCGCTTCAACCTGAGGCTCTGCTCAATGTAGCTGAGGCAATAGAAGCCACATTGGAGGAGGCCTTTTGCCTGAGTGCAAAAGTTGCTGCGGGACTGAGGCAGCTTGAAGTTCTCGTCTAAGATCTTGCCGATCCTGAGCTGCTGCTTTGCCTGAGCCTCGCCTCGCTCGCTGAGGGAGTCGAAAACACTCCATCTGAAGTCTTTCGTCTGCTCAGGGGAAGCCTTCTCAGCCCTGAGGATTGTCCAATGGTTTGAGGCAAAGACCGGCACTAAGACAGTGCAGAAAGGTCTGGCCTGCTCTCTCAGGGCTTCTTCCCTGATTTCAGGGCGATCCTCAGGGAACCTCCAAGCATGTAAGGAATCCCTGGGTCCACCACTGAGAAGGAATCTGAGTCCTCAGGGTAGGGCAGTCCGGCCTTTTCAAAGGCCCACCTCAGGTACTGCCACCCAAGCCAGAGGCTTTGCCTCAAGAAGCCTTGTCTTAGCAGTCACTGAGATCAAGGTGTGCCCCTCCTCGTGGTTCTCTCAGGATAGGCACTGATGCTGACCAGCATCTCCTTGAGCTGAGACTTGTTCAGTGTAGTCTGCTTAGGCCACACGAAGCAGTGGCCTGAGACTCGCGAGTGCAAAATGTTCTTGAGGGAGAGTCAAACATGACCTGATACCGGCCCTTAGGGAAGGCCTTCGTGACGAGACCCACCTTAGCGAAGTTCGTGGCTCCTGCTGCCTCATGAAGGACAACCGCATCCTTGTTCAGGTAGGGGTCGCCCCCGTCCGCCTTAGGCTTCGTCTCAGTCTTCGCCTTCTTCTTAGGCTGGGCTGACTCCTGCTCAGCTTTCTCCGCCTCCTCAGCTTTCTTCGCCTTCTCAGCCAGAACCTTCTTGGCCTCCTTCTCAGCCTCCGCCTTAGCCAGGGTCTTGATGGCAGCCTTCTTCTTCTTAGAGGGCTTCTCGCTCTTCTTCTTAGATGGCTTGGCGGAAGCTGAGGGCTTGGTCTTGGAATTCTTCTTCTTCTTCTCAGTCTTCTCCGCCTCAACCAGCGCCGTCTCAGGGTCGGCCTCAGGCACCTCCTCAGGCTTCTCTGGCTTCTTTTTGGCTGAGGCTTTGGCGGCCTTACTCTTCAGCTTAGCAGCCAGGGTGGGCTTCTTCTTAGGCTGAGCCTCCTTGTCCTTGTCCTTGTGCACGTGAGGGACAACTGCCTTGAGGAGGTCCTCAAGGGAATGGTCCTTAAGCTTCTCACACATCTTCTGAACGTGCTAAGCCCTCAGGTCTTTCTCCTCAGCCTTCTTCTGAGACTTGATCCTTTGCCTCTTCCTCCTCTGGCGGTACTGAGCATCCTCAGCAGTTGCCCTCCGGTGAGCCTGGAGGAGCTGAGGGGCGACTCTCAGGGAGAGGCTGTTGGCGGCCTCAAGGGCGAGGTCATTTCAAACTCATCTTCGACCTCAGGGCCATCCTCTAAGTCGTTCTGTCCATCCTCAGCTTGGTTGTAGTAGTCCCACCGATGAGATCCTTGAGCTCTGAGGCTGTGTCGCTGAGGCTCCACTGTGCCTCTAAGGGCTCGCCATCCTTCTGAAGCCACCTCAAGCGATCCTGGAACCACTGGAAGGGCAGCCTCTTAGAGCCCATGCCGAGCTTCATGTCCTGAGCCCACTTCTGGCTAAGGACCTGCTCAAGCTTGCCAGTCTTAGGATTCGGTCTGCAGGCCAGAATCCCATTCCTCACGGCTGCTCTGAGGACCCACTGATCATTCTCATTCTTAGTGCTCATCTGCGCCTGAGCAGCAACGACGGCTTTGACGATCTCTAAGGCACCCACCTTAAAGACCTGGATGCCTTTGGTCTGCTTCTGAAACTCCGTTCTCAGGTCCTTCAGCTCCTTGCGGACAAAGGCCTTGAACCTAATTCGTGGTTGTGGTAATTAATTAGGATAAAAAATCTAAATGTTTAGTCCTTAATTATTGGGTTTAACTAAGTACCCATAAACATCTAAAAAGGTACAGAACTCTGACAAAGCAACTGCTTAGAGAAGTCTGAGTCCGTGATCTGAAGGAAGGAGGTGCACTTAGCGGCAACACAGCAGCCGATTTGCTGTGCTAAGGCCATCTTCTGAATGGAGGAGTCTGAGAAAACTGCACTGAAGCAGTCCCTCTGCCAGAGGGAGCAGGCATGCTCTTTGGCCTGTGCCTCAAGCGCCCAGCCTAAGATCACTGAGTCCACATTCGCGGCAGGCTGAGACATGATCTCAAGGTGCTCCACCAGCTCAGGGTGACTCCCTCTCCATGAGCTTCGCGGATGCCTTGGCCCTTGCCTGGAGAGATGCGGCTACGAAGGAGAGGTACTTCACAACTCCCCTCTCGCTATGCACCAAGAGACCGCAGCCCTGGCACACCGATACGCCCCAGGCTACGGATGGCAAGGGGCGAGGCAAGGGCAAGGATAAGGGCAATAAGAAGCTCAAGACGGGCAAGGAGAGAGAAGGCTACAACCGCACAGCGGATGGCAAACCCATCTGCTATCGGTTCAATGCTAAAACGGGATGCAAGAAAGGCGAGAAGTGCCACTTCGTGCATGTTTGCTTGCACGAAGTGCCTTGGCGACCACCCGGCTACAAAGTGCCCGCGAGGCAGGCCGCCGGCTACGAAACAGCCAACCCCGGCGAACTGACCCGGTTCTGGGCTACGCTCTCCCAGGCTACGAGCACTTTTCCTTTTTTCTGGGAAGGATACGGTTGGAGGCCTCGCGGCATTCCTGAGGCGACTGGCGGCTTCCTTCTCCCGCGAGGTGGTCGTCGACCTTGTGGATAGCTTCCGTGGGCGCCGCTACGACCTCACTCTGTCTAAGGTCCGGCGACGATATCTCGACTTGGTCGAGCAGGGCTACTACGACATGATTTTCCTCAAACCGCCCTGTGCTACCTTCTCTCGGGCGACTTGGGCTAACTTCTCGGGCCCACGGCCCGTTCGAAGCTTCGCCAGACCCCGCGGCGAGGATACTCTCACTCGTCCTGGCTAAACTCGGCTCCGAAGATGAGCTGGAGAAGGAGGCCTTCCGGATGGCGGAGCTGGGCGAGTCCGGATGCAACTTGGTGAGAGACGAGGCTATCCATCAGGAGATCCTCCAGTTGCTCCAGAAGTGGATAGAAGGACAGGATAGGAGCGAGGCCGGCCTCTTGGATATTGCGGAGGGCCAGCCACTTGTTCGTCTTCGGCTACTTCGTGTCCTCCTCGGGATCGTGGGGGATCCGGATAGAGAGTTCCTGCGCAGGCCCGAGACCGGGCCACCCCTTGGGATCCTCGAAGGGCTACCCAGGACTCCTCATGTGTTTGAGGAGCAGACTTCCTGGAGGCTAGAGGACCACCTTGGGAGCCGGGGCTAGCGTGGGTTTTCGGTTAAGGACCACCGCGATTTCGTTCGGGATAAGTTCGAGGAGGACGTCAAGGAGGGGCTCATGGAGAAGATGACCCTCGGCGAGTTCAAGGCCAGGTTCGGCGAGAACCGGGCGATCGCGGCCTTGGCGGTGATAGTCGAGGACGAGGAGAAGGATAAGAAGAGGATAATCCACGATGCCACCCGATAAAATGCCGGGATAAGCTTCGCGCACCTGGGGCTAGGGAGAAGAAGCAGCTTCTCAGGGAGCTTGAGTCGGAGGGCGAGGTGGCCTACTCGGTCGTCGGCGACATCTCGAAGGCCCACAGGCGATACAAGCACATGGGTTGTCAGACGAGGAGGAGACGGTTCCGGGCGATCCGGATAGTTAGATCGTCTACGTCAACGGTGGGCACCTTTGGGCCATGCCCGGCGAGCTATTGGTGGACGCGGATAGCGGTCTGCGGAAGCGGGCCGGCTGGCTAGCTCGATGGCTAGGAGAGGTCCCGTACGGGCAGGGTCTCGGCCAAGGAGGGCCTGGCCCGGCTAGGTTTCGCGGCAATCCTTTCTGGGCCCCTTTGCATGCCTGGTCGGCGGCATCGAAGGACGTGATGGTACCTTGTCCCCTCAGGATGGTCTTGGAGCCGCCCAGGCGTGCCCGGGCAGAGGCCCTTCCCCACACCACACCAGGACAAGCGTCTCAGGATCCCCGTAGACGTTTGTGAGGAGCTGTCGGGCCTCGTAGGTGATTCTGAACCTCTCGTCATTTGCATGGCCTATGAGGGTCAGGCTGCCGGGGTGCTGAAGCTCGTTCTCAGGCTTGTTCTCAGGCTGTTTGCCTGTCTTCCTTCTGGGTAGGCTCTCAAGCTTCTCCTGCTCAGGAGTGCTCAGGCTGGGAAGGCTGCTCAGGCTGCTCAGGCTGCTCAACGAGAGGCTGCCCCTCCTCCTGCAAAGCCGGCAACTCTCAGAGGCGAGGCGGGGTGTTGTGGTCGGAGCCAGACTGCCCTTCTGATGCTGGTGCTGCTTATGCTTCCTGTGCTGGCTTGTCTCAGGGGCTTGCTATTCCTGATGGGGCCGACTGAGAGGTCTGCTGCTTGCTTAGTGCTGGTGACCTCAGCGATCGCCTCTCTCACCTGAGAAAAATCCTGCTTGTGCTCCTTAGAACGGATCTCAGTCCGGCTGAAGACCGCCCTACGACCAGGATCCTTAGCCCAGAGTGGCACCTGGTCGCTAAAGCCGACAACCAGGGTCGCAAAAGGCCTTAAGATCGCCGACCAGTGCGGAGTCGCTGAGTCTGCTCACTGAGGAACACGAGGCCAACCACAGTTTGTGGTCGAACTCCTGCCAGGTGAGGTTGCACGTGACTGAGGCCTCCGTCTCGGTCAGGGGTTGCACCAACTCAGCGCTGAGGTTCTTAGCACCAATCCACCCAAGCAGTCGCTTGGTCCAGGTCTTCATGTACTGATGGCTATCTAAGACCTTCCTGACCCTGAGATTTCTGTCCTCAGCTTGCAGCTTAAGCTTGGTCACCTGAAGCACACTGAGGGTCTTGTCTGTGGCAGCACGACTCAGGAGCTCATCAGCTGACTCCCTGAGGAACACGACACTCTGAGTGGCCAGGTGTTCCTGAGTCACAGTGACACCGCAGGCCCGCTGCACCTCAAGCCAGTCTTGGAGTTTCTCACGGACCTCAAGAAAAGGTGGAGGGCGGCCCGCACCTGGGGCCCTCTTCCTCCTCTTATTGCTTTTCTTAGTGAGGCCGACAAGCAGCTTGCTGAGTTTCAGAACCGGGCCATGCCAAACTGCAGCTTTCTCTTAGGAGTAGGAGTCTCAGCTTCGCCAGGCTTCTCAACTACTTGTTCCTCAGGTACTTCCTCAGTCTCGTTCTCCAAAGGAGGGTCGTTCTCAGGAACTTCCTCTTCTTCCTCTTCCCCCTCACCACCCCCTCTGAGTCGGAGCTGGCTGACAACCCTCAGGGGTCCTGCAATTGCAAGCTAATTAGCATTCTCTGCTTTTGCTAAGACAATCATTCACTTAAAAAGTATATATTAGGAATTATTTATTATTGATTCGGTCTGATTGCTGAGCACGAAACCATACCGGAAGGCTTGCCAGGCGATCGATTCAGTTTTGTCTGATTCCTGAGGACGAAACCATACCGGGAGGGCACCTTAGGCATCCTTTCCGGGTTCCGGGCCACCCGGCTCTTAGGACAGCCCTGAGATTTGCCGAAACGTGGCCGGTTCAGGTTTGTCTGATTCCTGAGGACGAAACCATACCGGGAGGGCAACTTAGGCATCCTTTCCGGGTTCCGGGCCACCCGGCTCTTAGGACAGCCCTCAGATTCCCGATCTCGGGTTTGTCTGATTCCTGAGGACGAAACCATACCGGGAGGGCAACTTAGGCATCCTTTCCGGGTTCCGGGCCACCCGGCTCTTAGGACAGCCCTCACATTCCCGATCCGTGGCCGCTTCAGAAGCGGTGGTCTAATTAATGCGTTTTTGCCGGGCCCCGGCTGCTGAGGAAACAGGAGCCTGGCTCCTTTCCTAAGAGGCCGGGCCAACCGGCTCTCACGATTCCCCGCAAATTTCCCGAAACGTGGCCGGTTCAGGCTTGTCTGATTCCTGAGGACGAAACCATACCGGGAGGGCAACTTAGGCATCCTGTCCGAGTTCCGGGCCACCCGGCTCTTAGGACAGCCCTCAGATTCCCGATCCGTGGCCGGGATGGGTGGTCGTCGACGAAAATCTGCTTCTTTTGTGAGGCTACAGGCACTGGTGCAAGGACAGATCTATATTATGATATAAAGTCGGCGATGGGGCCCCTTGGCGAGCCACAATTTTTCGCGACACTTTGACATGGATGATGGCAAAGATAAACCTCAACAAGCTTTGACTCTTGATGGGCAGAGCAAGCATTTTTGCTTTCAAGTAGGTCTAGGCTCAATTTCTTTTGTACCGAATCATTATGCCTAGGCCCCTTGGTCTTGCTACCAAACTTTCATGTCGATGTTGTTCGCACATGTTCGATGCACAATGTCAACCTGGGATTGCTATTCACAGCCAACGGGTTCACAGCCAACGGGAGTGCACTGCTGTCTGGATTGCAGGTACAATCTGTTCATTATGTCGATGTCGTTGTTCGTTGTGTCTTAGAAAATGAGAAATTAAGTATTCGAGTGGGTGTGGGAAAAGTGCTGAGGTATACACTGGCAAAGGCTGGCCGGTATGGAAATCCGCAGCGAGAACTGGGCAGTCTTTTCAATAGAGCTCACGCTGACTTCAAGCTTTGGTGCAAGGAGCGAAAGATTTATTCGCATCAGCGGAACTTCCGGTATGGTCTGGAAAGCATTCACAAAGGCCGCATCGTGACTGAATACCTTGGTCGACGTCTCTAGAATGGCGGCACGCTGTACCCCTGCAACGGGTCCTGGCCGCAAATTTGGGGCTTGGCTGATTGGGCAAGCTCGAAATCAGCATGCTTCGTTTTCCAAACGACCCGAAGATCCCGTCGCAAGCTGCTGGACTGAAACTCAGAGGCAATGCAAAGACAGTTTCCGTGTCTCGCATTACAGCAATCAAGCAGTCTTTCTCCGTTTGTTTTGGCAATTTGTATTCCAAGGACGGCCATGGTACGATGGTTTGGCTTGACTGAAATGCATCCGCGATTCTTGACGCAGCCGCAGGCCAATGCTATCTATGCTGCAGCAATGCTGTTTATCAACACTCATTTGGAGCTGACCCGGATCTCTTGCAGGCCATTTCAAGTAGGAGGTGTTGTTTCCCTGTCAGGAATTCAATCGTATCATTAAGGCATATTTTCACTTTCAGGCAATCGGAACTCACCTGGGCAATGAAACCTAAACTTCACACCTTCGAGCACCAGCTGCTCGAAACCAGAAGGACCAGCTGCTTGGATCAACTTGTTTGTTTCGCCAGTTACTTCATGCATCCGAAACATTGCATGCAGGAATCGAAATTATTATGGTCATTTCACAGCCAAGGACAAAACTCCAGATACCACCACTGTTTTACCGACGAAGACTCGATGAGGTGGGTGAAAAGTTTGGCGAGGCAAGCAAATGCGGGGACTCTGGAGAAAGCTGTTTTGATTATGAATCGTGCGCGGTACCAGTCGATGAAGGCAAAGAAGCGGACCCTTCTAGCAAAGAGCTCGGCCCGAGAGAGGGCTGCCCGCGACCATGAGAAAAAACGCCTGAACTACATCGCCGTTGGCCCTGCTCCAATAAACCCCCGCATGATTAGTTTTCGGGTAGAATGCTCTGATCAGGGATTCAGAGTCCTAGGCTGAGGTTTGCGGTTTCTGCGCAGTTCGGATTCCCAGTGCTTGGGTGCAACAAACAGGAGTAGTATCAACTACAAACCCTAAACAATAAATGTCGTCTCCGCCCGATGAAGATTTCAAGCTTCGAGCGTGCCGTGCAGTGGCTCGCAGGACACCCCGAAAGTATGGCCCAAAAATCTGAGCCCCGAATCTCAAGCCTTAATATCCTTGAGATAGTTCCCGCTCCAAGCCAAGCATCGCTCCCATCCAACAGCTCCGTTTCGTGGCTGCAACAAATCTTGGTTTTGACTGGTCTAATCATCCCAAACCCGAAGGCCTTAAGTAGCAGCCCTAACCCCACCGGCAGTTCAAGGCTTTGGGCCAATATGTTTCATTATATTCGCTGGGGCTCGCATCCCAAGCCTGAATTCTCTCAGCCCTTTGTGCCGAACCCGAGTACAGCTAGGTCACCCCTGAGATAACATGGTTTTTGGCATTCTGCTTTTCTGCTTCGGATTCGGGCCTCTGCTTTATTTTTGTCTTTTGTGGTAACTCTAAACGCGAGGGTGCGTTTCAGGTTTGTCTGATTCCTGAGGACGAAACCATACCGTGAGGGCAACTTAGGCAACCTTCCGGGTTCCGGGCCACCCAGCTCTTCGGACAGCCCTCAGATTCTCGATCCGTGGCCGCTTCAGAAGCGGTGGTCTAATTAATGCGTTTTTGCCGGGCCCCGGCTGCTGAGGAAACAGGAGCCTGGCTCCTTTCCTAAGAGGCCGGGCCAACCGGCTCTCACGATTCCCCGCAGATTTCCCGAAACGTGGCCGGTTCAGGTTTGTCTGATTCCTGAGCACGAAACCATACCGGGAGGGCAACTTAGGCATCCTTTGCGGGTTCAGGGCCACCCGGCTCTTAGGACAGCCCTGAGATTTCCCGAAACGTGGCCGGTTCAGGTTTGTCTGATTCCTGAGGACGAAACCATACCGGGAGGGCAACTTAGGCATCCTTTGCGGGGCCACGGCTCTTAGGACAGCCCTGAGATTTCCCGAGACGTGGCCGGTTCAGGTTTGTCTGATTCCTGAGGACGAATTAGGCATCCTTTCCGGGTCCCGGGCCACCCGGCCCTTAGGACAGCCCTCAGATTCTCGATCCGTGGCTGCTTCAGAAGCGGTGGTCTAATTAATGCGTTTTCGCCGGGCCCCGGCTGCTGACGAAACAGGAGCTTGGCTCCTTTCCTAAGAAGGCTCACGATTCCCCGCAGCCTTTCCCAAGAGGCCGGGCAAACCGGCTCTCACGATTCGCCGCAGATGTCCCGAAACGTGGCCGGTTCAGGTTTGTCTGATTCCTGAGGACGAAACCATACCGGGAGGGCAACTTAGGCATCCTTTCCGGGTTCCGGGCCACCCGGCTCTTAGGACATCCCTGAGATTTCCCGAAACGTGGGCGGTTCAGGTTTGTCTGATTCCTGAGGACGAAACCATACCGGGAGGGCAACTTTCCGGGTTCCGGGCCACCCGGCTCTTGGGGACAGCGCTCAGATTCTCGATCCGTGGCCGCTTCAGAAGCGGTGGTCTAATTAATGCGTTTTCGCCGGGCCGGCTGCTGAGGAATCCTAAGAGGCCGGGCCAACCGGCTCTCACGATTCCCCGCAGATTTCCCGAAACGTGCCCGGTTCAGGTTTGTCTGATTCCTGAGGACGAAACCATACCGGGAGGGCAACTTAGACATCCTTTCCGGGTTCCGGGCCACCCGGCTCTTAGGACAGCCCTGAAATTTCCCGAAAAATGGCCGGTTCAGGTTTGTCTGATTCCGAGGACGAAACCATACCGGGAGGGCAACTTAGGCATCCTTTCCGGGTTCCGGGCCACCCGGCTCTTAGGACAGCCCTGAGATTTCCCGAGACGTGGCCGGTTCAGGTTTGTCTGATTCCTGAGCACGAAACCATACCGGGAGGGCAACTTAGGCATCCTTTCCGGGTTCCGGGCCACCCGGCTCTTAGGACAGCCCTGAGATTTCCCGAAACGTGGCCGGTTCAGGTTTGTCTGATTCCTGAGGACGAAACCATACGGGAGGGCAACTTAGGCATCCTTTCCGGGTTCCGGGCCACCCGGCTCTTAGGACAGCCCTCAGATTCCCGATCCGTGGCCGGTTCAGATTTGTCTGATTTGTGAGCACGAAACCATACCGACAGGCTTGGAAGGCGATCGATTGAAGTTTAGGCTGGTGGATTCATTCATTCATTCATTCATTCATTCATTCATTCATTCATTTCATTCATTCATTCATTCATTCATTCATTCATTCATTTCATTCTTTCATTCATTTCATTCTTTCTTTCATTCATTCATTCTTTCATTCATTCATTCTTTTATTCATTCATTCATTCATTCTCAAGAAATTAATTGCTTAGTTGGTTAATTAACTAATAATTAGACTAATTAATTATAGTTAATTATAATTCATTACTTCACTGTTCTTCTGAGACACCGAAGTTCTGAGACTGTCTACAGCAGCAACTGATGCCTTGTCGTCTTCTCTCAGGAAGACAATTGCTAAGCAAGCGCTCATCATCCGCACTTTGACTCAGGTCCTCTAAGGCTCTACTTAAGGTAACCGCCAAGAACCCTAAAACCTAAACCCCAGGTCCTGTCTTAGGGGTTGCCTTCTGAGCCGTGGTCTTCATGACGTCCCTGAGGTACGAAACCTCAGATGACATTCAGTGATTATGGCTTACGGTTTAGGGTTTAGGGTTTTGGGTTTAATTAGGGTTTAAGGTAATTACTTGATGATAATTAGAGGCTATCTAATCAATTAATTAAGGGGTTCAAGGAAGGCTTAGGCTACGGTTTGACTTTGCTGAGGCCCTGGATCAATTGATTACTTCAGGTTTTGGGTTTGGGGACTGAGAACAGCAAGCTGAAACCGAGGTTTATGGGTAATTCATTAAAATCAGGAATCCCAAACCTTCAACCCCCCACCTTAACTACCCTTCCAGAAGTCTCCAAAGAACCCTTAGCAGCAATTCAATCCGAGCCCTAAAAGCCTAACCCCCAAGCCTAAAGCCCCCGAAAGCAAGCTCGTATGGTGCTTAGTTCATCAGTTTGCAAAGGAAGCACAAACCCTAAGCCCTGAGGTTTGGGCTTTGGGACTGAGGGCAGCTAGCTTGCTATCTGAGGAGTTTTAGGAGGCTCGAGCGGGGATTTTGGGACTGAGAAGAGCTGCCTGAATTAATCAATTAATTAACTAAGCTGTTGGAGGCTCTCTAATTGATTAAGGGTACAAGGAAGGCTCAGGCTCCGGTTTGAGGCTTTCCTAGTAATTAGTAATTAAGTAATTAAGGTTTTGGGTTTTGGGATCGAGAATAGTGGCGTGAAACTTAAGGTTAGGGTTTTAATTGATTAGGATTGAGAACAACAACCTTAACAATTAAGCTTAATTAACTAATGAGTTAATTACTTAATTAATTACTTAACTAGCTCAAGCCAAGAAGCTTCTGAGTGGATGTTCCACTCAGGGAGTGGGAGCGGCTTCTCAGGAAGGGCCAAAATCATGGTCTGCTAAGCTTCACTCAGCTTAAGCTCTCCCAACTTCTGGGGGAGGTAGGTCAGGCGGGAGCTCTTAAGGGAGTACATGATAGGTGTGCATGAGACCTCAGGCAATGCCCTCAGGAGCTCATCATTGTCGGCCTCCTTAGATGTGGCACATGAATTAATTAATTACTCAGGCAGACAAGAACTTGCCGACTTCACGGATGTGCCTTAGGTATTTACAGCCAAGACTCAGGGTGGAACATGCATTTCTGCACCTCAGGCCTGCTAATGTTTGTGAGGATACGAGTGTGCTCCTCAAGCTGCTCCTCAGCGGCCTCCTTACCATGAGTCACCTTAGCTGGAACAGCAGAAGGAGCACAACTGAACCCAGAGACTCAGGAACCGAAGGAAAACTTCAGTGCATCTCAGGCACTAAGAGTGTTCTGTAGTAAAAAATCTCAGACTTGAGGCTGACAATGGCAGTTCTGAGGATCATGTCCGACTCAGCCGTGAAAACCGGCACGTGCTCAGGAAGGTAAGCCTCAAGCGGTGAGTCTGTCATTAGTTGCACTCAGGAAGTAATTAATTACTCAGTTCTAAGAAATTACTAGGTACGAGCAGTTGCAGAGGGACACTCGGTTCCTGAGGAGCCTCTCCATGAATATCATGGCACCGCCGGCTCTGTCGTCGAAGTCGGCGAGGTCCTGGCCGGAGAGGAGCAGACTGAGGATTGATTAATTACTCAGGGAAGGAGGCTCTCTGGGTCCTGAGTGACATGCCTGAGGATGTCAAAAGGATCGCCGGCCAGGTGGTCGACCCCTTAGGTGTGCGAGCACAAAACGACTAAAGTGCCGAAGCCAGCTAGAAACCTCAGCGCGGGCCAAGTTGCTCAGCTCGATGTAGGAGAGTCGCTCAGAAACCCCACTCAGCCAGTTCTCCTGCAGGGCAAAAAGACTTCATTAATTAATTAATTAATTAATTAGGGAAGCACAGGGGGGGAGCTTAATTAATCAATTAATTAAGTAATTAATCAATTAACTAATTAGTTAATTAAGGTTTACATGATTAATTAGCTAATTAATTAAATAGTTAGCTCAGAACCCCGTGCGTGAACTCAGCTGGCTCCTGAGATTCGGCGTACCACTCAAGGCTGCCCAGATAGCTGAGGCTCTCAGCACTTGCCTTAAGCTGCTCAGAGACATACTCTAGGCGGTTGAGAAGCTTCCTCAGGAACTGCAAGATGACGATGCTCAGCACGATGAAGTAGGCTGAGGCCTTGGATGGTGCAGAACTAAGAGAACACCTGAGAAAAGGCAAAAAACACTGAAGAAGCACTGCTGCTCGGGTGCAAAGTCCACTGAGCCGGTGAGGTCTCGAAGCTGAGACATGATCTCAGGGGCCACGGGACCTGAGATGAAAAGGTGCTGGGAGACTCTAAGGCAGTCAGGATCTGCTCAGACAAGCAGTGAGGTGCAGCAGTCGATGCATGCGAAGTCAGGTGGAGAACACTCCTTTTTGCACTGAGCTCTTCTTCGTGTGCCTAAGGATCGAGCCAGGCCCGATTCTGTAAGGTGGTCCGATTCTTAGGCTGCAGTAAGGTGCTGATGAGGCAAAACTTAGGAGCCACCAAGTCAGCTCAGGGCCCCTTACTGGAGGAAATAGAGCTGAAGCTGAGCGATCTCCTCAGGGGTGTACCTGCTCAGGAGCATGCTCACATCGATCTCCTCTGAGGGTCCAGGTACACAGGAAGATCCTGAGGCTTTCTCCTCAGCCCTGAGGTGAAGTGTGGCGAAACCCAGCTCGGGCTCAGGCTCATCGGTGTCCTCAGGCACAAACTGGTCATCCTTCTGAGGCTTCTTCTCAGGCAAGAGGGAGGCACCGATGTCCCTGAAGCCCGCCCTGGCACACATGGAGGCCTGGTTGCTGAGGCTGCAGAGCTGCTCCACAGTCCTTTGGCAGTTTTCAAGCCTCGTCTGCTCCTTAAGGAGCCTGTCCCTGAGGCCACTGAACTTACCGAAGGAGCTGAGGCCCAAGTTGTTCAAGAGTCGCAGGTCCTCCTCAGACTCAGCATTGGGGGCCACCTGAGTCCTCTTTTGTTGCACTGAGACCTCAGCGATCCCTCAGGCGTTCCACCTTGTCAACGAGGCTCTCATCAGGCAAGGTGTCCTCAGAGTCGGCGGCCTCAGAGGCCTCGTCCTCATCGTGGTCAGGCTCCTGCAGACAAGTTTAGAGCTTAGGTTTTGGCGCTTTGTAATTAATTAAGGGGCTTTGCTGCTGAGTAGATATCAAAACTTTGGGATTCTTCAGGGTCTTAAGGTTGATTTCAAGGTGCCCGTCCTCAGGTTCCATAGGTTCCTCAGGCACCGGTGCCGGAGGAGGACAAGCATAGCCGGCCTGAGTCCAGCCTTGCTGAGGCCAGCCTTGCTGAGGCCATGCTCCCTGAGGTTGCTCAGCTTCCTCCCCGGCTTCCTCCCCCCAAGCAGGACCACGTGGCTGAGGCTGAGGTGTGTCCCAAGGTGCCTGAGGTGTATCAACCGGCACTAAGTCGCCCCTTGTCAGGATGTACCTGAATCTCAGGTGTCGAGAGAACGGGAGGTTGTTCACTAAGGAGACGACATCATTGCAATACTCAGCGACATACTTAGCCGGCCAGGAGGATTTGCACTTACTGCCAAGGGAGCCTGCTGAGGTAGACATTGACTGAGGGTCCACACTTAGGGCAATACATCTTCTTCTCACCGTGCATGTGGTCAAAGCTGAGGGGATCCTCAAGCTGAGTGCCCACCCTCAGGTAATTGAGCAAAGCCTCGTCTGATGCCATGTTCTCAGGATAATTAACCCTCAGGAGATCAGGAAGGGCTGAGCAATCTCACCTTGGGCCTAAGGCTTCACTGCACACAAAAAAATCCTCAGCTCAAGCAAGCCGGCGTGCACTCAGGAAGGCAGGGCTGCACTCAGGACACAGAAACCGCTGCACTCAGGCCAAACACGACTGCACTCAGCTCTTTTAGACTCAGGACTCTACAAATGCATGGTCTGTGCTGAGGGACCATCTCAGGACCCTCTTAGAAGATCCAGTCTCAGCCTAAGAATGAAACCTCAGGCTTCCGAAATTCCGGGCACTCAGGGCATTAAAGAGCCTGAGGATTGCCTTAACTAGCCAAGGGGGGCCAAGGGCCCCTTTGTTTTCCTGAAAATGCCTCCTGAGGGCCTCTTTCTCCTGAGGACTGATGCGTGACAGAATCTCCTCAGGGGCCTTCTTGGGAGCCTCAGGCACACGAGCCTCAGGAACCGCATTAAGGCATTTGGTCCTCAGGTTTAGGACCTCAGCCTTCACTGTGTTGACACCACGACTCAGCCACTTCTCAAGCTCAAAAAACTGGCCATGAGCTTGAGGTGAGCTCTGAGAGGACCTCCCTAAACTCCTCCCGGAGACCCTCAACGACTCCCATGTCGTGGCTCAGCTCTTTGTGCATCTGCATCAGGTCAGGCAGCTGAGTGACCGTCTCAGTGGCCCGATTCACCTTAGTCTCCCACCTGAGGACTGCCTGTTTCCAGTCAGGCAGAATCCTTGTGGCGTGGGCCACTAAGGATTGCTTTCACTGAGGCTCTGCTCTTGCCTCCAGGAAGGGCTGTAGAGGCACAAACCCCTATGTTTTCGGCCCTTAATCCACCTTAATTTATTACAAAAAAATCCTGAAACCTAATTAATTAATTCATTAATTAATTATGTAATTAAACCCTTTAAGAGAGGCCTCAGGACCATGATGCTGAGGAGCAGGAGCCGGCTGATGTGCAACTGGCTGAGGAGCAGGAGCCGGCTGATGTGCAACTGGCTGAGGAACATGTGCCTCAAGGGAAGGCTCAGAGGCATAAACCCTTAAGTTTTGTACTCTTAGACGACCCGAAAACCCTTGATTGTCCCTCTTAAACCACCCCAAAAAAGCCTGAGGGAACTGTGCCTGAGGACCCCAGCCGCCAGGAGCCTGCTGAGGAGCAGGTGCCTCAAGGGAAGGCTCAGAGGCATAAACCCTTTACTTTTGTGCCCTCAGACGACCCGAAAACCCCTAATTGTCCCTCTTAAACCACCCCAAAAAGGCCTGAGGGTGCTGTGCCTGAGGATGATGCACAGGTTGCTGAGGCATTGCCTTCAGGGAGGGTGGCCCGGACTATTGCTCAGAAGAAGCCTCTCCAGTACTTAAGTTTGTATAAAAAACTTAGATTTAGGATCGGATCTGGAGGACCCCCCTTTGAGAAGGGTTTAGGGTTTAGGGTTTGTAAGGGTTTAGGAGGCTCAAACCCTCAGTTTTGAATTAATTAATTAATTATCACCTAATTCAACCACCCTGAACCCTCCTTTAAACCACCCCAAAAAAGCCTGAGGGAGCTGTGCCTGAGAACCCCAGCCGCCAGGAGCCTGCTGAGGAGCAGGTGCCTCAAGGGAAAGCTCAGAGGCATAAACCCTTTAATTTTGTGCCCTTAGACGACCCGAAAACCCCTAATTGTCCCTCTTAAACCACCCCAAAAAGGCTTGAGGGTGCTGTGCCTGAGGATGATGCACAGGTTGCTGAGGCATTGCCTTCAGGGAGGGTGGCCCGGACTATTGCTCAGAAGAGGTCTCTCCAGTACTTAAGTTTGTATAAAAAACTTAGATTTAGGATCGAATCTGGAGGGACCCCCCTTTGAGAAGGGTTTAGGGTTTAGGGTTTGTAAGGGTTTAGGAGGCTCAAACCCTCAGTTTTGAATCAATTACTTAATTATCACCTAATTAATTCAACCACCCTAATTAAACCCTCCTGAAACCTCGAAGTTAATGAATTAATTAATTAATTACCACCGAAGAGCGACCCTAAACCCTAAGGCAGGCTAGCCTGAGGCTCAGTATCAGCCACGTCATCATGCCAGGGATCGTACTCAGGCTCATAAGGCTGAGGCGGCTGAGAAGGCTGAGGCGCCTGTGCAGGTGCTGGGGGCCCCCTCACAATGAAAGTGTAATTGATTACTTAGGGTGTCGAGAATTAATTACTTTAGTGCACTCAGACTCTTTCCCTAATTAATTGATTAATTTATTCATTAATTATTTAATAGTAATTAAGTATTCAGCCCTAAGGGCCTGGCGAAGCCAGGGGTCATTGCCCAGCGGAGGAGTCCAGGATCCTGAGGCCTTAGGGGCCTCTTGTCGAGGATAAGCAGGCGGAAAACTCGATCGCTGAGGAGGCTGGCTGCTGAGGAGGCTGAGGAAAAACCGCCGGCGGCTGCGGCTGAGGCTGTGTCTGAGGACGAGCAGGCGGGAACCTCGCCGCAGCCTGAGGAGCACCCTGCCAATCGTGCTGCTGAGGCCGAGAGTGGCTCATGATGCCTGCCCAAGGAAACAAAGTGCTGTCTAAGGAGGCTTCGGGCCGTAGCTCGCTGCACACACACACACACACAAGCGATCCTCAAGGCTTGCGAGCACTCAGGAAGGACATGGCTGCACTCGAACTGAAAGAAACACACCTAATTGCACTTTCTCCCCTCAAAACTGTGCTCGAACTTCCTCAGGCTGTTGCTGAGGACACTAGATAAGATTCATCTCAGGGCTCAGACCTGAGGGCTCAGAGGTGCCTCTTGACGGGCCGGCTGAGCTCCTCGTCAATCGCAAGCTCTGAGGGCAGTTGTGAGTCTTCCTCTGAGGCCTTCAGGGCAGGATGCCCGTCTAAGGAGCAAGAAGCCTTAGGCTCTTCGGGCTCCGGGCACTCAGGATCCTCACTCTCTTGATAAGGGCTCGCAGGGCTGAGGATATGCCACGACTCAGTAACCTCTGCTAACTTACAATCGCACTCAGGATCGACACAGTGGAGGCAGTGCACGGGGTCACTGAGGTCGGCCTGCTTAACCATCTCCTCAGTCACGAGGCCCAGGTACTCCGACGACTCAGAATGCTCCTCCTCCTCCTCAAAGTCAGTGACAGCCCCCTCAGGTTCCTTCTTCCTCGGAGGAACAGGTACCACCTGAAGCGGAGGAACACGTACCATCTCAGGCGTCGGAAAAGGTACCACCTCAGGCGGGGAAGCTGCTGTGGGGTCCGACACCGTCTTCCTGCATCGCCGCTTCTTAGGAGTCTCAAGAACAGCAGCAGGCACATCCTCAGACCAGGAGGCTGAGACAGGAAGCTCAGGCATCTCGGGTTCAGCGATGATCCTGAAATTGTACTTCAGGTGGCAGTTCCAAGGGAGCTCCCCGACTAAGCCGAGCACCTCAGAGTGGTACCTCCAGAGGTGCCTGGCCTTCCAAGGCTTCTTACAGCCCAGGCACCGGCTCTGCCAAGGCAGCCGGCCTAGCTTAAGGCGAGACCCACACTCGCAGCCGATCTCAGGCTCTTTGTCTGAGGCCCTTTCAAAGCGAAGAGGTTGCTCAGGCGTCACATTAGGGATGCTGAAGAGCCGCTGGGGAGTGCAGTTCTGCATGGCTCAGGCTGCTCAGGTCAGGGAAGACCTAATCCTACAACTCCTTAGGTCAAACGATCTCGGAAGCAACTCATGCTGCGCTCAAGCCACCATTGCACTCAGAAAACTCTCAGAAAGGTCTCAGACGAGGCTCTAAGTGCAGGCGAGTGGCTGCTCAGGGACACGGCACTGAGGGCCAGGCAGCTCAGGATCACGGCGAACTTGATGGCTCGGGTCATCCTGGGCTCAGGCTTACCTAATTTTCTATCTAAGTACTTATCTACTCAGCCTCAGTAAGAATTGCAGCTTAGAGTCGCTCAGGACAGGTCGAAGGCGAAGATCCTGGGCTCAGGCTTACCTAATTTTCTACCTAGGTACTTATCTACTCAGCCTCAGTAAAGATTGCAGCTTAGAGTCGCTCAGGACAGGTCAAAGGCGAAGTCTTAGGTGTGCACAGCACAGTGGTAGCACATGTCACAGAATTGCATTTCCCTGTTTTCGCTTGAGCCAACGTTCGTTCGGATTCGTCTGATGCCTTGCTTGCTTCTCATGAACATGTCACTGCACGTTGTTGGGAACTGCTCAATCGACATCGAAATCACACCGGTAACACTCTCTGTTCCCAACAACGAGGAAGAACATTGGATGGGCTTGGCCCTGTCGCTCTAAAGCCTTGTGCTGAAGAGCTGTGCCTTCCTCGACAATTGACCAGTATCCGCTTTCAAGAACATGTCTCAAATAATGACCAACATGCGGTTTGGTCAACGGATCAGCAAGCATGGCACGAGTATCTATCCATCTGATCGTTCCTGCAGTCTGCTGTACATCACTTTTGATGACTGCTAGATCGATGGCTGTACGTTTATCACTAACATAAGCCGTCGTGCTTGACAGCTTGTTGGAAGCATCAAACAAACTCTTGGAATCAATGGCAGCCAGGAATGGGAGTTTTGAGGACTCCCGGTGCCACGACTCCGCGGAAAGTAGGTTAAAGAATGCCTCCAGAAACAAAAGCCGATGCCAATGTATGGCACCGATGCCTGACTGCAGGGCTTGGCCTTCAGCAGCCAGCGTATCTACCACTTTTCTCTTCAACTTGAAACTCTTCCAAGATGCAACGGTAGTCATTGCCAGTCTTTCGCTGCTAGCGAGACTGGCATCGTGATATAAAATGATCTGACCTGCCTGGCAACTCAGATTCTGAAGCTGTACAAGACTACTGTGGATCTTAGCAGCAGGGACAGCGGGGTCTTCACGGGTGGCCTTGTAGAAGACGGTCTTGCCTGTCCAGCATCTTTCTCGAAGAACTCGGATCCCCTTAGAATCATTCCACTGATCGTCGACGACATCGTGGAGGATGCGGTCCTGATCTTCACTGGGACCCTCCAGCAGGTAGGTCTTCCTTCGTCCGCTAATCTCATGAAGCTCGGGTCCATTAGCTGCGGCTCCGGGATGAAAGGAAGTCCTTCGGGGCTCCTTGTGGTAGCGCGTCCACGTTGAATCTCCCTCTTCCCAGTAATCCTCGTCACTGTTCTCGATCCAAACACTGTCCTTGGCGTTTCCCCAGGCCGCATCGGTCACCGTAGACACCCTCAGTGATCTCCAGGGAACCGGCATCACCTTGATGCCAATGTGCTTGTAGCGCAAAGCCTCGTCGGCGATCTTGTTTCCTTCGAGGATATCGGCAATGCGGGGCTCCGGAAAAGCCTGCTGCAACAATGCCACCCGCCCGGCCAAATCGCACCGGGTCTCCTTGGCTAGCCAAGAGAGACCGCCGAGCAGACTGCGCAGCTGTTCGACTTCGCTGTCGTTGCACTTTGCATAGCGTTGTTGTCGTCGGCCACGGGCAAGCTTGATGGGCCGGATCTTCTCCTCCACGTAGAACTCCTGCTTGATGGTGATCGATCCATCCTCTTCCAGACGTAGGTCTTTTCCTGTGAATCTTCCGTGACCCTTTTGGTTCTTTCCAAGCTTGTACTCCTTGGCGATCTGCTCCACAATGGCCCAATGGCGGCTGGTACCGCCATGGAGGAGGTCGTCAGTGGCTACTCCGATGATCCCTTCAAAGCTTGCTGTAGGTCCGGAACCGCTGTGTAGGAAGAACACACACGGGTCGGCGAGACTTCGCCGATATCCAAAATCTTCCACGAGTCTTCTAGCTAGGTGCTTGTACCATGCCAGAGGTCCATCAGTCAGGCCGTAGCAGGTCTTCAAGAGCTTGAGGATCTGTTTCGGACTTGATCCTGGGATGCCTTCCTTGGGCTGTTCGCAGTACAGCTCTCTTTCGATGGCATCTCCGGAGTGAAAGGCCTGGGTGAAGTCGAGGAAGCCCGGGATCCATCTCATTGACGCCAAAACCTGTGCCACAAAGATCACGGCGTCCCTGGTGACTTGGGGCGTGGTGCTCTCCACTTCCGTAGCTGCCTCCTCGGAGAAGCCCTGCATCACGTGCCGGCATTTGGCCTTGTGGGGGCCAGTGCCGTCATCTTCCAATAGAAGATCTTCAGCTTGGGCACCTGGCACGTCAGAAGGCTCCAGGGGCTTCTTGGTGAGAACGTAGCGGGACCCCATGATTTTCGAGGGTTTCTCTTTTCTTATTTTCTCGGACTCCTCGATGCTGAGAATCTTGTAGGCGCCGGTCGACAGGTTGTTGTTGATCTCCTTCAGGATGGCCCGTTGTAGTCTCCCTGCGTCCTTTCCGGTGAAGTCCTTCGCCTTCGCTTCCTTCTTTGCCCGCTGCTTGGCCAATGCAACGAGCTGAGCATTGAACACCTCAAGAAGTTCTAGTCGACTTCTTTTCCCAGGTGGTTCTGGTCCATCTTGAAGTTCTCGCTTGACTTCTCCGCCTCGAGGTTCTTCTTCGGAATCATTGCGTTCGGGACGGGAAGCCGAAGAAGCTTCCGGTAGTTGGAGACCAGGGGGAGGTTCTAGAGGAGATTCGTTTACATCAAGATCAACATCGCGACCTAGATCTCGTAGGACTTCCTCCTCCTCTTCTCGTTCCGGCAGGTCCACGTCCATCGTAGGGTATTCTCTGGTCTTCTGCCTCACCCGCCGCACAGGAGGAAGCCGAGGTTCATCATGATCGGCTTCAGGTCCTTCGTCTTCTCCATCTGGGTAGGTGACCTCGTCCTTGTCGTTTGTCAAGTCCACAAAGCCTCGCTTCGGAAGTCGTTCGAACTCCTGTCGGGCCTTGGAAAGCCCGCTCATCCAGCCTGACAGTGACAGACTCTCTTCTTCAGACGCTGGTCGAACTCGTTCCGGGGCGGCCTTGACCACAGTGTTCTGGAAGGAGAGCCAAAGGGCATTCGGTAGATCCGTCATCAACACGCGAGCCGGACCATGCCAATACGATTGACGAAACCTTTTTGCCGAGCCCGTCCCCTTTCTCCAGAAGTAGACAGCCTGTCCTGCTTCGTAGTTCCGATGGCAACGGGGGCCGGCATAGATAGCGGCCCGCAAGGCTTGGTCACAATCAGCTTGATGAAACCCAATCGCAGCCGCCTTCCGCATTCTCATGGCCCGTTCGGCAGAGGCATCGCCGATTCGAACCAGTCCTGCTGCCATGTGATCATCGGAACCGTCTGCAAGAAGGCCTCCAGGAAGACGTGGACTGTAGCCGATCACCCGTTGGATCGGCGAGTATCCGCCTCGTAGTAGAAGTCGATTTCGTGTCATACAAGTCACGTCCACTAGGTCTCGCCATTCCTCGTCGGACTGGCAGTCGTACTCCTTCATCGCCTTGTAGAGGACGTTCTTGAAGATTCCTCCCGCTCTCTCCGTGAGGCCTCTCTGGTAAGGGGCCTCTAAGGCTCCAGGAACGACTTCGGAGCCGTCTCGTTCAGCTTGCCTCCGAAAAGCGGCTTGGTACTCAGTGCCAAGATCGATCATCAGCTTCTTGGGAGGCCCGAAGAATCGAACCCACTGGCGGTAAGCCTTTCTCACGTCCTCGGCTTTCTCGGAGGCGATGGGGATCACGAGTTGGAAGTGGGTGTGCCAGTCCACCACGTTGATCGCTGGCACCGTTTGATTTTGGTGGTCCCGGAGATGAACCGTATCGATGCCGACCAGAACGTTGATCGACAGGTGCTCTCGTGGAGGTGCTCCCTTGCGGGGTGGATCTGGTAATTTGTACTCAGCACAAACGGAACACCGAAGCTTCCGGGCAATGCCAATCACTTCCTCAGAGGCACCGCTTTGCCTCAGGATCCGGATGAACCGGTTCGGTTCGGGATGTCCAAGGCCTTCGTGAGCTCGGCGAACCAGCTTCTCCAGCGTGATCTGACGCATACCAGGAAACTGTCTCATCTGTTGTCGCCGGCCTTGGTCACATGTGCGGTAGAACATGCTCACGAGCTTCTCGCTTTTAGTGATGGGATGCCGCTGGTCGCGTAGATCTTGCCATCGCACTTCATCTTCAAGTTGTCTCCAGCGCTCGCCCTCCTTAATCCAAGTACTTCTCCATGGAAAAACCGTGCTCGGATGATCTCCTTCGGGAACCGGAATCTGCTCGGCATCTTCCACGATTGCAGCCCACACCCCGTCCTTGACTTGATGCCAACCTATCTGCCCGAGGATCTCTTCGGAGACACCATAGGACTCGGGAAAGGCATCCAAGATCAAATCAGAACCTGGCACCTCCGCTTCTTGATGGAGAACATCGTGGATTGGAGACTCCCTTTTTCTACGCAACTCGGGCCCAGGTAGAGGTTGTTCTGGTTCAGGGTCTGGATGAACTTCATCTTGTCCTACCTTATCACCTTGGGGCCCAGGTAGAGGTCGTTCTGGTTGAGGGTCTGGAGGAACTTCGTCTTGGTCTGTCTCGATTCCCTCTTGTTGAACTTGTCGGAGCTCCAGGGGGGTGAAGTACAGCTCATCTCTTCTCCGATCAGCTTGTCGAAGGTCCTCGTACCGAGTCACTTCTGGATCGCGGCCTCGCCTTCCACGTCCAGCTTGATAGCCTTGGAGTATCGTCTTCTTTTGGAAACCTGTCTGGTCCTTCTTCTCAGACGCTCGGATGTGAGCGGCCAAGGTGGCACAGTTGGTCAGAATCTCAGGACAGCCTGGGTCAGCCGGAGAATCGTGTAATCGTGGCTGAGGTGAATCATGTCGAACTCGGTGAACATGGGCCGGCTGCGAGACTTCTCGAAGTCGTTTCGCCTGCCAGCTGCCGGCTGACCATGGCTGCAAGAAGACAAATTGCAAACCGAGCTTGGAACATAGACGACAGATCTGGTTAATGGTCTGGATCATCTGTCGGTCCTTCTTTCGGTTAGTTACAAATTGCTTCAAGTTGCTGAGACTGTCCCCGGGTAGATCGCGATTGTGCTCGATCTGCTGGAGTGAAAAACTGCCGGGATAAGAAATAACAACCATGCTCGGTCTGTCATGAAATATGTACTCAAGCACTGACTGTCGCCCGCAAACACATCGCAGATCATCGCTCAATTCAAGATCAAGACAACTACCGGATTGCTGGCCACATGAAAAAGTGCTTCCACTGTTTTGCTTTGTACTGTACACCCTGGCAATACCTCTAAGCTTGGCTTCGCTCATCTGAAAAAGCTCTGTGTAATAGGCCAGGTGCTTGCGCGACGGTTGCTGAAGATCACGAACAGTTCTCTCTTTTAGCTCCTGAAGCAACGTCTCAGAATCCGGGCCGAAGCACTTTACTAGCTCGGCCCAAATCTGCTCCCATCGCTTCAAATTCCCTCTGAGCTTGCTGCTCAGATGAGGGCCAAGAGTTTTCTCCTCAAGGCTTTGGATCTCTAGCCCTTCTTTGGGCTGTTGCGCTTCTGGAACTCCTTGAACTGCTGGAACTCCAGGAACTGCTGGTAGACATCGTCCGGCGGACCCTCCTCCTTGTTCCCGGTGCTGGAGGACGCCGGCTCCTTCTTGTCCTTCTTC
Organism: Symbiodinium sp. CCMP2592; assembly: GCA_905221615.1. Classification (NCBI taxonomy): domain Eukaryota; class Dinophyceae; order Suessiales; family Symbiodiniaceae; genus Symbiodinium; species Symbiodinium sp. CCMP2592. The sequence goes on along the minus strand of CAJNDT010003057.1, from coordinate 400,776 downwards.
TTGTTCCGCGGCTCTTGTCCTCCCTTCTTGTGGCTGGTCAGCGTGATGTCGGAGATCTGTGACCCCGGGGTGGAGGAATCGAACATGTCGGTGCTGGTGCTGGGGCCGGCCGCCCAGCTGCCTTCTCTGCCTCCTGCGGCTCCTGGTAGATTCCCCGCTTGATCTGCACCGCCCTCCAATGGGGATGTTCGTGTAGGAGCTGCCCGGTCTTTGCGCACCGGGCTTCCAGGAAGAGGTTGCAGCTTCGGCATGTCTTCTTCTTCTGGTGGCCGTTGCTTCCCGTGCCCGCGTGGAAGAGATGCATGCACCCGCGCTGGTCGGTGTTCAAGTCCTCCACCATCTTGGCTTCGCGGTCCCCTTTGGCCGCCGAGGTCTTCCATTCTGGCTGGAACTCCAGCCATTGAAAGAAGTCGCACCTCTGGCTCTGATCCCGCCACCTGGGGCACCGACGGAACTGCCTGCGGAAGTTCGGGCCTTCCTTCCGGCACATCAAGACCACCGTCTCCTCCCCGTGACGGCAAGTAGGTAGCCCGTGTGGAGGTGGAGGCCCGTTGGGTGGAATCAGTAGGAACGACTCGACGCTGGACACCGATGCCGTTCCGCTCATCACTCTCTCCCCGGCTGGCTGGGGCATCTCTTCTTCCATATCGCTCGCCAAGGCTTCTTGGCGCTCGCGGATCCGAGCACTGATCGCCTTCCGCACATCCTCCAGCTCGTTGATCGGGAGGTACTGGATATGGTGCTGCAGGTGCTCCGTCATCGCCCGGGCTGGGTCGTGCATGCCCAGGTTCCTCAGCACCGTCTCTTGGAACGCGTGGGTGATCACTAGGACCAAGCGAGCCACAAAACGCCGCCAGTCCTGCTCGCGGAGGCTGTTCTCCTCCTCCGTGCGCACCCGCTTGTTGGGAGACGAGGAGTTCATCTCGACAAGGAGCTTCGGGACACGAGGTTTCAGGGATATTCCTGCTTTCGGGCCCGGCTTCCGAAACAACATGATGCACTTCATCCCCGCTTTCACGCAGCTTGGCAACTGTTTGACTGAGTTCATGCAGCATGTCAGGTCGAAAGCGGTCAAGTGGAACTCGCAGTGCACCTGTCGGCCCGATATGCAATGGCACCTGATGGTCAAACTTCTTAAGATAAAGACTAAGACCATCCTGAGGATCAAGTCGCAGGGTTGCCCGACAATACAGTAGGAACGGAAGAGATAGTAGAAACGGTGCTGAACTACTTTGTCCCTCCTCAAATACAGCCGGACGCAATATACAACCTCGATTGCCCAGACTTGTCGGTATGCATGCGACCTTGTTGGTTGTAGTAAAACCATTGACAGACCGAAAACAATGGCTTTCTGGCTTGTAACAACACTCCAGTGGATTGTTCTCCAAAAACTTCTTGAGTGTACTTGCTCCAATTGCTGTTCTTTGACATCCTGTATCTACGGTGGCGCAGTGGTCTTCGTTGATTGGTTCGCTGCACTCTGCATAGAACACCTCATGAATGGACCCCATGTATGCCGATCGGACTTCGAGATCTGCTCCGGAGTGACCGCTGATTGGGTCACCGCTGCTGCCGGCTACGCTCTCATCGTCCTTGGTCTTAAAACTCCGGTACTCCAGGTAGTTCAGGAAGAGAGCCTCCTCGGATTCGAGAAAGTGGGCCTCCTTGGATGAACCGGCAGTCTTTTGCCGAGGGCATTCCTTATGCCAGTGGCCCAGCTCTTTGCAGATGCCGCACCTGGTCCGCTTCTTAAGTGCCTCGATCGACACCTTGTAGCTTCCTCCGAGACGAACGGGAGGACCGTCTCGGAACTTGTGGCCGGCATCCCGGGCTGCACCATAGCCTCGCGCCAAGGATTTGTTCTTCTTAGCCTGGTTCACGGCCTGGAAGGTTCGCTTGTTGGCCTTCGCCTGGTCCTTGACCATGGTAGCCAAGATCTCCCGGGCCTCCTGCTCATCGAAGATCTCCGTCTCGCCGTCGGTAGTAGTCGTGCCTTCGCCCTCGTCGAGCTCATGTAGCGCTCCCAAGAGAACTTCGATTCCTCCTTGGTCGTTTCCCGGCTCGCCGCCTTCGGCCTCGTCCTCGGACTCCAGCCCTTCAGCCGCCATGTGAAGAACTTGATGTCCCTTGCCAGCCGTAGTGCGACTCGCCGCTTTCATCTCGAACTCCGTCTCGTGAACTCGGAGCCATTCCTTGACGTCCTTCGGCTTCAGACGTCCTTGAGTGAAGTTCAACAGCAACTTCAGCTCGTCGTTCGTAAGGGAGAGGGCCATCGTCAGCAAGAAGCCCAGGTACTCCTCCGGAAGCTGCACGCTGTGCTCGGTCAATTTCCGCACGGTGTTGTCCCACCGGGCGAAGAATGCCTTATTGCTTTCACCCTTCGTCCGGCGAAGCGTGTACGTGATCTTCACCAGGGTGTTGATCATGTCCTCCCGCTCGTCCTCGCCATAGAGCTCCTTTGTGTCCATGATCTTAAGGAGCTTCTCGCCGTTGTCGGGATCCGTCATCCACTGGTTGTCCCGGGCGAGGTACTTCAAGTCGTCGAACGGGGTGCCGGAGAGGTTTTTCAACAGCAAGGGTCCCCTTGCCTTCGGCTTGGTCTTCGTCGTAGCCAGCCAAAGTTTGGCCCGGATGACATAGTCCTTGAACGAGGTGCTGCCGTCCCAGGACGGCGCCGGCCCGGAGCTTCCTCGGTCTCCGTGGTCCCGGTCCTCGTCCTCATCGTCATCGCGTTCCCTTCTCGGCCTCCACGACCTGCCGCCTGTAGCGCTCGTCTGCCGCATGAAGTCTCTGAACCTGGCAAACTCGCCGGCATCCAGGCGACTGGCCGCTTCCTGACGATCAGCAGCAGCTTGCTGCCAAGGATCGCTAGGCTCTTCCGCTTCTCCTTCTTCTTCTAGCGACCCATGATCGGGAACAGTAGGAGTCGCACCTTCCATGTTCTATGCGCAGCGAAGCGTCCGCTCAGGACCAGTACCCGTACTAGGCCCCAAGGAGCGAACCGGCTCCGCTACCACTGTGCACAGCACAGTGGTAGCACATGTCACAGAATTGCATTTCCCTGTTTTCGCTTGAGCCAACGTTCGTTCGGATTCGTCTGATGCCTTGCTTGCTTCTCATGAACATGTCACTGCACGTTGTTGGGAACTGCTCAATCGACATCGAAATCACATAGGGCACCAAATGCTGAGGCGGAATGCTGCTGGAGGCGGCGAAAACTCAGGAAATGCTCTCTATTTACTCTCTTAGTTAGACCCCTAAGGCTATGATTCTCGGATTTCGGCTGCTAGTTTGTGCTAAAGACTCAGGAAATTGCTTTATTTACTACTAATAGTTTAATGCCTATCTACTGAATATACCTAATTCTGGCGCTTTTTTCTTTAAGTTTACTAACAAAATAATTAGGCCTAAGGCTCGGTGGTACAGAACCGAACCTTCGTAAACCTCTGTAATTAGTTAATTACTTAATGAACTAGCTAATTAATTGGTTGACTATTTGCTTAATTAAGGACCGGAACCTACCGAACCCTCCTAAACATCCTCTTAATTAATTAATTAATTAATTAATTACACCCCCAATTAATAAATTAGTAATTAATTACTTAGCTAAGCACCGAAACCTACTAAACCCCCCCAAACCCTTCTAATTAAGCCCCCAAATCCCAAATCAACCGAAGCCCCCAAGAAACCCTCCTATTTAAAACCAAAGCAAACCACCCCAAAGCTCCCGAAACCTACAGAACCCTCTTAAGCCCGAGTACTTAATTAATTAATTAAGCACCAAACCCTACAAAACCCCCCAAACCCTTCTACTTAGGCGCCCAAACCCCGAGACTCCCGATTCCCTCTAATTGTTTAATTAATTGTCTTTATTCATTAATCAAAGCCACCCAGACCCTAGCTGCGACCCCGCAACCCCCTTCTAATTTACTTAAATAATCAAAGCCACCCAGACCCTGAGCCCCACTCAGACCCCTGACCCCTGTCCGGCATCACCGGCTCCATACTAAATAGAATTTTTTTTGGTCGGGGGGGGTACCCCACTACTAAACCGACACCCACATTACATGGATCTCCAAACCTGAACGTCAGGTCCATGAGTTATTAACAAACCATCTGCCGATTTCATGAAGTGACTGTGTGCATACTCCCCATAACTTCAGATGCTTACGACCTCGCAAAACACGCCCTGCAAATCTTTCAACCTCTTGTGCCAAGCCTTGAACGATACAAGCCCAAGCCCGAACCATGGAAACCCGGACATACTCGCTACATACTGTAATGTGGAGATCCGACAGGGTAGAACTTCGTCACTTCCCCCAACGATACATACCGGATGCAGAGGAGAACCTGAAGAAGTCGCGATCCGAGCTCCAGGCAGCCTTGGACACGAAGGCAGGATCGATCCTGAAGCGAAAGTTCTGCCCTCACAACACTCTCTAACGACTCAGGAATCCTGCGATACTTTGATTCGCCTGACCACAAATCTGGATACGTCAGTTTCCGGGTTCGAGCTAGCCGCCACTGTGATCAAAGGGCAGGCCAAGCCAAAGGCTAAGGCCGAGGCCAAATCAAAGGCGAAGTGAAGATGGGCATCGCTCCATGGTTGGCATCCAGCACCATACGTAGGGACACGAATGCCTCTCAGGCCTTTGCAAGTTACATCAGGGCTTTCGGGCTTTCATATGCAAACTCTGGGTGACTGGGGCCCTTCCTGATGCGATGCTAGTTTTGGATGCTTCTAGAAGCGAGCCGGGGCATGCTTGCAAAACTCTATCCGTTTGAACTGTTTGAGCATTGATTGCGCCAGCGAGCGGGAGAGCCTGCTCAGACGCACATTCGCAAACCACAGAGCGCTTTGTGGTGTGCTGCCGTGTCGTAGCGCTGTGTACGGGGACCTCTTTTTCCCTAGTTCTGGAAAATGGAGCAAGGTTTCACAGCCGCGATGCAGTTGCTGCGATGGTGCCAGAAAACAGCCTTTGCAAGAGTCGCCGTTCGAAGCTGAATATTCTTGATGGAGTTTACATGTTGCTCCAACCAGCATTTTGCAGGCGATGAAAATGAAGTTCGAGATCCTTCTGGAACGGTGCAGGAGCTGTTGGAAAGGATCTGTGATCGAGAGTCTTGACAGAATTATCTCCAATGAGCTCCTTATGAATGTCGCTGGGCAGCGGTGTGATACTTTGCGTTTCTTGCTGGCACGGAGAAAGCACTCGTGTGGCTATGAGAACCGCGAGGAATACTGCAACAGCTTCCTGTCCCGTAGTATGATGGTTTTGCTTCTGTGCGTGTTCCAGCCACTACATTAATTTATATATATTACGATTTTTGCACGCCCAGGAAAGCAAAGGGAAGTGCTCCAGGAGAACAAGAAAGCTGGCAGCCTACCAGTGTGAGAGGAATAGCTCCCGAGACTTCTTCAAAGTGGTCCCCTTGTCCTTGGCTGCTCGGAAAAAAATGTTTGGGAGAATTCCAAAGCGCGTCTATTTCTTCATATTCTGAGCTATTCAGAACCTATCTCAGGAGCCAAAGATGGTTACAGTTCCTGTGAAAATGGAATATGATGATGCAGACGGTGACGAGGAATCTGAGGATCTTCAAGCCGACAAGAAAACAAAAATAACCACGATGGATATCCCAATGGTGGATCCGCATGATGTCTTGCAATATGTGCACACTGAGCTGGGCTTGACAGTTGAAACTGAATCTGTTCGCAGCTACTGGCGACGAGCTGCTGAAACAAACGTGGGCTGGGCAGTCAATCAATCAACCTGATCACGATGCGATTCCTGTAGGGATTTATGCTGACGAAACTATGGGTTGCATGAATCAAGAAAATACTTGCAATTTTCTTGAATTTAATTTGGTTCTATTCAGACCAAAGAGTATTCGTCTCAGTCGCTTCTTGATTTGCACGATTCGTTCCAAGTTCTTGCTGCCTGGAGCCGACACGTTGTACCCCATATTTCACAGGACTGTTTGGTCCATGGGATGGGCAAGCAAGGGGGTATTCCCCACAACAAGTTTTATGGGCAATCCGCTGTCGAGCAAAGAGCAGAAGAGAGCAGGGGGCAGCTTGGGAGCAAATTTATTGTCACAGAACTTCGTCGTGATTTGGCCTGGCACAAGCTGATTTGGGGCTTCGAGGAGAGGGTGAGGCTGTTCGGGGTGATCCAGGGTCTTTGCGTGAAGGCCTCGGTTCCCGAGCCCCCGAGAGGACTAGGGTATGCAAGTGAAACTTGTATCCCTCACTCGCTAGCCCTCTCAGCCAGAATTATCGCGATGACCGACAGCCTATGGAAGGATCAAAAGCTCGCCAGGCGGGCCAGGGATTTCTCTTAGCTCCGTACGAATCCGAGCCATATCGATATCCCGTGCCATCCTTGACTTACCTCCTCGGCCTGAACATTGTGTGCTACTGCAGTTGCTACCGCTTTCATGGTAGCGGAGCCTGCCTATTGAGAGGCAGGTTCCTTGGGATCCAGGGCAAGAAGGGCTCCAGTTGTGAGCAGCTGGAAATACGATGAGCGGAACGGCTGAACAGCCGACAACTGCTGTGGGGCGAACAAAGGATGGAATTCCCACCTGGGGTGGGGAGGCGCATCCTTCACTCAGTACGAGGAGGCCGCACTGTTATGGGAACAGTCGCTGACGTGGGAGAAGAGATACACTGCAGGACCCAAGCTGGTCCAGGAGCTGACACGGGCAGCAAAACGTCCGAATGTCTCCTTCAGAAAACTGATTCCGGAGCTCCTGTGCGACTCTCATCGGGTCGAAGTTCCCTCCCAAACCTGTCATCACCAGGTTGCGTTCTCCTGCATCCAGGTTCGCATGCGCAAGGAGGTACCACCCTTGGATGAAAGAAGGGAGCAGTTCCCCTCCATTGTGCGCGGCTACTCCATTCTTGAGGTCCCCATCGGCCCCAATAGGAGGAGTAGGAGTTGTACCAACTCCCTGTATTCCACGAATTGTCCCACTGGCGATGGTCTCGGTGCCGGCCTCGGTGTTCAGGTCACCTGTTCCAGCGTCCTCGGTCGCTGGAGTCCATTGCCGAGACCAATTCCATCCTGCACTGTCATAGCTGTCACGACGTTGATTGGAGTAGCTTGCAGGCCGCTACCAAGGCCTCATGGGAGAGGCCGGGGATGAGGCGGGGTATGATGACGAGCCGTACCCCGACGACACCACGACCGAGCTCACCGACGAGGACATGGCCCTAGTGGCCGACGCCGAGATTGTCGCCCAGGAGGCCATGGCCACCATGTTCAATGCTCGCCGCACACTGCGGGACGCCCGACAACGCCAGCACACCGTCAAGCAGAACAGGAAGTACTACCAAGTCTACCAAGGTAGTGGGTCCGGCAATCGGACCAGTGCAGGCTCCACCTCTTCGTCTTCTACGTCGACCCGGCCGCGCGATGACAGCCAGATCGAATGCCTACGCTGCAGGGTAAAGGGACACCGCGTGGCACAGTGTCCACACAAGCCCCTGGGCGACGGACGAAGTCAAGCTAGCATGGCAGAGAGCGGGACAGAACCACAGTCACACCCTTTGTGTGCTTCACTGACTTTTTCGCCGGCTATGTGAACGATCTTGAGAACCAGCAGGCCATGAGCGTCTTGGAGAATGAGGACCTCCTCTCCACCGCGGAGGCCGTCGACCTCGGCATGGCCGTAGTAGACGGCGGGGCAACTCAGACAATTGGCTCTGTTGCAGCAGTCGAAGCAGTGATGCGTCGCAACAAGGCCAAGACCGGCTCTTCTGGACTATGTGGCCTGAACACCAAGGACCCTCCGTTCTTCACCTTCGGGAACTCGTCGGAGAACCGCTGTCTCAGCACAGCCCACCTCCAGATCAAGGCCGGAGGGAACCAAGGCGAGATGAAGATCCACACCCTCGAAAGTGGAACAAGTCCAATTTTGATGAGCATCGAGACATTGCGGAAGATTGGCGCAATCATAGACTTTCAGGCGGATCTCGCCGTCTTTCGCGAGATTGCCCCCAACCGCGTCGTGAAGTTGGCGCGAGGGCGATCAGGACACCAGCTTCTCCCTCTGACTGAAGACTGGCTTAGCAATTCCGAAGTTGCGAGTCAGGAGATTCCAAGCCTGAAGGCTTATCTCCCGGCCAGACCATAGGGACAGCTCCTCTCTGCTGTTGCCCCTGACAAAAGCAGAGAGGTCGAGTGTAGATCAGGGACAAGGGTTTGTGACATAGTTTCTGCGAATCACTCTGGGGAACAAGGGTTGGTTTGTGGAACTGATGTTAGTGAGGGGTGTGATAGAGAAACGTTGGGTGCGGTTGCGTGCGAGTGGCCCAGTCTGAGCAGTGAGTGCGGTGCAGCCAATCTACAGCGAGAACATGATGAACATTGTTGTGTACGAAGCAGCAATCTCAGCTCAGTACCTAGTGCCCCTCCAGCCCTTCCTGAAGGACACCATGGACCGCCTCACCGTGCCGCAGATGGTTCTCAGCCTCCGCGCGTGTGGCGAGGAACCACCAAAGAGTTGGACGAAGATCCAGCTCCTGACCCGCCTCCGGGAGCTCGAAGAAGCAGGAGAAGTGCAAGCACCAACTACCGGCTCCAAGGCGAAGACACCGTTGGCTACCGCGGTTGCCGACCTCAATGCGGCTGCCGGCAAAAAGCCCAACCTCCAGAAGTTCGTGACCGAGGAGTGCGGTTTGAAGATCACGGGCAACGAGACGATCGTGATCCTGCAGCAGAAGGCGATGGCCCACCTCCTCGCCTCTGTAGAGCCCTCCGAGCAGGAATGCCTGGGCTTCGGGAAGTATGCAAACCAAACGTTTGCCGCGGTGCGCCAGCAGGACTACCAGTACTGCCAGTGGGTGATGACCACAGCCAAGGAGGGCGAGTGTTCTCAATACCTGAAGCGCTTTGCCAACTGGCTGGAGATGGCAAAGAACCCCCCGCCAAAGGTCGACCTGAACCGCATTGCCCCGCTCAGCAAGGCCAAGTACTCCAAGAAGGCGGTCAAGGAGGAGATCTCCCCCGGCGGCTACCCGATCAAGGACACGACGTCTACGATGGAGTCCGGAAAGGGAGCGACGCCTACACCTACGATGGCGACCCCGGGAACCTCTTCGACGGGACCAATGGACCCGAATGTGATGGCCTTGATGAAAGCCGTGGCCGACCTCACACAGGAGGTGAAGAACCTGAAGGAGGAGAAGGCCGAGAAACCTCGCAAGTTCGCGGCGAAGCCGGGCACGGAGATGGACGGCGAGCAGGACAGGAGCTGAGTGCAGGGGCTGCCCAGTCAATTGCTTACAGGGCTGATTTGGTCATTCCGGACTTCTTTGAATCCTTGAAAGGGGATTCTAGAGTGCAGCTGATGGAAGTGTCATGTGAGCCAAACAGCATCCTCAGTGAAACCATGCAAGCAAGGACCAAGCGAAGAAGTGAGTCCGCTGTCAGGTGTGCCCTATATGGAATGGGCATGACATGTCAAAGCCAGAGGGTCTGAAGCTTGTGTTGGAGCAGGTCCACTGTCTTAGGCCAAAGCATGTTTGGATCACCCTCCCCGGGAAAGCCTTTAGCTCTCTTCGGAACATAAATCAAAGGACCCCAGCTGCCCCAGCTCAGATTCAAGACCTCAAGGCCAAACGAGCCCTTGCCATACTGCCATACGAACCTACGAAAGCACTGTGGAGCTGGTGAAAACATGCATTCAGTTGGGAGTTCATGTGACCGTTGAGTTGAGTGAGAAGAGTGAGGCGTGGAGGTTACCCGTGCTTCAGAGGTTGCGGTTCAAGATGGGCTTGCAAGGTTGTGTTGTGAAGGGGTGTGCAGTCGGACTCCATGGAGCAAATGGGAAGCTCATGCAGAAGGGGTGGCGCATCCTCACCACACACTCCCAAGTGGCCCTGAAGCTTAACAAACCCTGTCGTTGCCCGACTAAGTACGAGCATGCGAAGTGCGAAGGTAGCAATGCTAAGTCCTCCAACCACTACTCTCCCGAGTTTGCCAGGATTGCCTGTGAAGCCATGAGTAGAGAGGGAGGGATGAATGAGGTTGTTTCGGAGTGTTCAGGAGTGTCTTCCTTGGTTGAGCAATTTGGACTGGGTTTGAGGTGTACTTGTGGGGATGAATTTCAGAAGGAGGTTTGCGGGGCTTGTGCGTTGAGTGAGCGCGAGTCAGAAAGCCAACCGGAGAACCCCAGTAGCTGCCTGAGCCTCGAAACGACACAAGACCTCGAAGCCAAGGCCCAAGCTCTCCTCAAGCCCCAAGCCAATGCCACCTTGAAAGAACTCCAGAATCTTCTCAAGGAGTACCCGCTGAACAACACCGGCCATTCCCGTAGGAACCAGAAGACCCCCAACGATTACCACGTTTTTGGAACCTACGCGTATGGTAACCACTACGGCAACACTTCGAAGACCCAAAACCTCCCCGTGTTGTGCCAACTGATTATAATCACCTCTTGAAGAAACAATTTCCCAACCTCGCCTGGACCTCTTTCGCATTGAACCATGGAACCATGATGCCAATCCACCGGGACACGAACAACGTGGAGACGTATCCCAACGGCAGCATAGGTTTTGGGATTTTTCAGGGAGGTCAATTGTGGGTTGAGGAAGGGGGTGTTCAGAATGGTAGGACGGGTGCTAAGATTGAACGCCAAGGACCCCAAGGTCAGGTGTTACAAGGCCAGGCCATTGATATATTTCAGAAGCCCGTGATTTTCGGTCCTAAGGCTTGGCATGGGACTTGTGAATGGGAAGGTGAAAGATGGGTGTTGACGGTTTTCGTGAGTCGAGGTCGAGGTTGGGGCCACTTAACGGAAGAGGCCAAGCAGGACTTGAGGAGGTTAGGTTTCCCTGTGCCCCAAGAAGCAAGTGCTACGGATCACAAGGCCTACGCCGTGGAATCAGCTAGGCACAGTGTTAGGGATAGGCGTAAGGAGGATGAGCGGATTCGCAAACAACTGTATCTTCTTCATTGCGCCACGGGTCATAGTCCTCCCCGGCACATGATTCAAGCCCTAAAAAGGCGAGGGGCTGATCAGAGGACCTTGGAACTGGCGGAGAATTTTCAGTGTCCTGTGTGTAGTGAGCAAAAGCGTCCTCCCCCACGGAATCTGGCTTCCTTGGAACCTCTCCCTCCGAAGCTCTATACCATTGAAGCCGATATTGGGCATTGGACTCACCCGCACACCGAAGAGAGTGTCAACTTCATGATCATAGTTGATGAAGGGTCCCGTTACCGCGCGGCTCGAATTCTGACCGAAGGGTCCAAGAAGACCCCTGGAGCACAGGACTGCCTCCACTACCTGCAGGAGGGATGGGTCCAGTACTTTGGACATCCGAGATGCCTGCGTTTGGATCCCGCTGGAGCCTTCAGGAGCTCAGCTGTGGAGGCATGGTGCGATCGGCATTCAGTCTTCCTTGACATACTCCCAGGAGAAGCTCATTGGAAGATACAAGTAGTTGAAAATGCGGTGAGGGTGCGAAGGAGGTCATGACCAAGCTCTGCCAGTACGACCCTGAACTTACACCACAAACTGCACTTGCAGAAGCAATCACCACGTTCAACCACAAGGAATTGGTACGAGGCTATTCCCCCGCCCAACATGTGCTGGGTCAGGCTCCAGACGAGACAGGACGGTTCATTCCAGCCGGAGGCCAACTTCATCCCGGACTTCTGGTGGAGAACCCCTGAATTCGAGCGAAGCATCCGATTACGATCGGAAGCTGAAAAGGCCCTGTGCGACTGGAATGCGAACCAGAGATAACTACGAGCCAAACACTCACGCCATCGTCCAGCCTACGACTTCATCCCCGGCGAGTTGGTGTACTACTGGCGGACCCAGGACTCCAACAAGGGGAGACGACAACCAGGCGGGAAACACGGCCGGTTTCTTGGACCGGCCAGAATTCTGGCCACCGAGACAAGGCGACTACCGGATGGCAGTGCTCAACCGGGAGGCGCTATATGATGGCTGGTGAAGGGAAGGAGCCTTCTGAAGTGCTCCCCGGAGCAACTGAGGCGGGCCACGGAACGCGAAGAACTCCTGGAAGCCTTGGGCGATCCAGCCCAACAATTAAAGGTTGACACGGACCTATACGGCTGTGGCCGACCAGATAGGCGGCAACCGCTTCGAGGACCTCTCCGACATGAAGCCGGACACCGAGGAGTGGCATCGGGCTCAACGACCCGAAAAAGAACAGCAGTCCAAACGACCCGTGGGTGCGCCAGCAGATCTCCTGCCCATGGAGGAGGACACCGAGGAACCCGTCGCGAGCGCTCTCCATCAAGGGGCCGGGCCTCCACAGACCGTGGTGCACCATCCGAAGAACTACCCGCATACCTGAACACCAGTGGCCAGAACAACAGAGTGGCTACTGGAGCGACAAGCAAGCAGCAGTGGAAGTGGAGATCCCTCTCCCTGACTCCCAACGAGGCAAGGAGAAGGCTTGGCGCGACCTGGGTTCTTACTTTGTGGGTAGCATGAAGCGCAAAGCTGTGGAACTGTCAGAGCGGAAATTGTCTCCAGAGGATCGTGAGGCATTCAACAGTGCCAAGGCTGTGGAAGTTCGGAACTTCGTTGCCTCCAAGGCATTCCAAGTCCTCCCTGACCATTTGCGGCCCTCCAAGGAGCAGGCGATTGGTATGCGGTGGATCCTGACTTGGAAGCTGAAGGACGACGGGTCTCGCAAAGCGAAGGCTCGAGCAGTCTTGCTCGGCTATCAGGACGAGTCCTACGAACACCGTGCTACCACCTCACCGGTTATGGCTCGGCAGACTCGCCAGATGCTTCTGCAACTTACCGCGTGGAAGCGATGGAAGATGCAAAAAGGGGACGTGACAGGGGCATTCCTTCAGAGCAGGCCTTACCCCGACGATCTGTTTTGCATTCCGTGTCCTGAAATCTGCCGTGCATTAGGAATCCCAGAGGGCAGCATTACCAAGGTGCAAAAGGCTTGTTACGGCCTTGTTGACGCTCCTCTTGAATGGTACCGATCAGTGGATGAATTCCTTCGTGAATTGGGATTTACCAAGCTGTGGTCTGATCCTTGTTGTTGGGTTCTCAGGGTTGAAGGGAAGCTCCGAGGCGCCATCAGTGGTCATGTCGACGATTTTCTCTTTAGTGGAAAAGAAGGGGATGCTCTCTGGGAAAGCAAGCTCCAAGCCATCAAAGAAAAATTCAAGCGGGGGGACTGGGAATCCGGCAAGTTCACTCAATGTGGTGTTGTAGTGGAACAAACCCCCAACGGCTTTGAACTCTCCCAACCGCATTACCTCGAGAACCTTCACGAGATAGGAGTGAACGCCACCCGTAGGAAGGACACCTCCCAAGCCACCTCAGACAAAGAAAAGACCCAACTTCGAGCCTTGTTAGGAGGCATCAGCTGGCATGCTCAGCAGGTTGCGCCCTACCTCACAGCGGAAGTTAGCTTGTTACTAACCGAGGTAACACGAAGCACCGTGGACACCATCATCCGCGCGAACATGCTCTTGGCCACAGCGAAGAGCAAGCAGTCCTACAAGATGAAGGTCCACGCCTTCAAGGAGGAGGACGAGCTCACCATGGTGATGTGGGTTGATGCGGCTAATGGCAACCGCATCGACGGAGGCTCCACCCAGGGCCTGTTCCTAGGAATGACCACGACGGCCATGCTGAAGGGGGACATCACTGCTGTTGCTGTTACACCACTGTCCTGGCACTCCCAGAAGATCGACAGAAGCTGCCGCTCTCCAGGAGCTGCAGAATCACAGGCGGCGGTGAACTGCGAGGACGGGCTCTACTACGGCCGATATGAGTGGTCAGAGCTGCTCTACGGCAACCCCGACTTGCACGAACCTGATGCGATGGTCTCCAAGACAAGTGGCTGTGTGGTGACCGACAGCAGGAACGTCTACGACCGCCTTATTACCGAGGTTATGGTGATCAAAGGTGCGGAGAAGCGGACCAGCATCGAGCTGCTGGCCATCAAGGAGTCTCAAAGCTGTACCGGAGTGCAACTACGCTGGGTTCACAGTGAAGCTCAGTTGGCCAATAGCCTGACCAAGGCAGGAGGACGACGGGAATACGAGCTCTACCTGAAGATGCAGCACCAATGGCGTCTGGTGGAGGATGAGTCCATGATGTCCGCCAAACGGCGGAAAGAGATGGGACTTCAACCGCTTCAGCACAAGGACCATCCCAATGTTTCTCAGGGTGAGAGTGTTAATGATACCTATATAAGTGATTCGCAGAGATCCACAAGAGCCAATTGCGCTCTGAGTTTGAAGAGGGGGAACCTTCAACTCTGGAGGGGGAGGGGGGCATGCAAGTGAAACTTGTATCCCTCACTCGCTAGCCCTCTCAGCCAGGATTATCGCGATGACCGACAGCCTATGGAAGGATCAAAAGCTCGCCAGGCGGGCCAGGGATTTCTCTTAGCTCCGTACGAATCCGAGCCATATCGATATCCCGTGCCATCCTTGACTTACCTCCTCGGCCTGAACATTGTGTGCTACTGCAGTTGCTACCGCTTTCAGGGTATATATATATATACATATATTTATACACACATGAGCACCTCTCCTGATTGTAATGCGCATATACCTCTCTCTCTCTCACTCTCTCTCTCTCTCTCTTCTCTCTCTCTCTCTTCTCTCTCTCTCTCTCTCTCTCTCTCTCTCTCTCTCTCTCTCTCTCTCTCTCTCTCTCTCTCTCTCTCTCTCTACCGGGCTTGGGGATTGGGGCAGCATCCAGGCCCCGCCCCCCCGTGCGAAGCGCACACCCGCTATTCGCGGGGCGTGCTTTGTCCTCGCGGGACTTTATCCCCCGAGGCTCGGCTGCACAGCAGAAGTCAGGGTATTGTCCATTCACTGTCCCCCCCGCGAGTTGCTGTAGGTCAGTTGCGTAACAAGACGAGAGTGAGAATATGGTATTAAGATTTCCCCTCCAAAAACTAAGGTTTGCAAACTGAGAACTGAGGGCCCGGCCAAATTGCAGACACGATAAGCTAGTCTGGAGGCACCCCCCCATTTCATTTGACTGGGCTTTAGCTGCACTGGTGCAAACACGTGAGACATGGGCTGCATGAGGTGACCTATTGACTCGAGTGGGGTCCCCCTATATGTTTTCAAGCTAAATCTGTATGCAATCCCTTCTTCGGTGTCAATAAGGCCCATGCTTCCCATATCTTCCCATAAAGGGCAGCTTGGAGCCGTCGCCTTCTATGGCTTGACGTGGGGTACGGGAGCGTGCTCTTTCTGCACTCAGTTGAGCTCGTCCCCCGGCTGGTGGTGGATTCCATGGTATGGTCGCGGCTTCACTGTCACTCTGTGTCGGCATGGTGGCCATGCTCCCCACTTCGTTGACAGCGTGCTGCAGGCTTGCTGTCATGAGTTGGGCCAGTTGCTCTGCCGACAAGGCTCCATCCCCCCGGTGCGGCTCTGCAGGCTTGAGCTCGGTCGTTTCCTTCTCGGTGCCGTCGCCAAGCTCCTCCGGGTTCCCCTCGGGGTTCACGGGCTGCTCGTTGTTGGCCGACGTTGTCCCCCCAACATCGTTCTCTTCCTCGCCTGTCTGCGTACACTCATGCCCGGCATGTGCCCCGCCAAAGAGAGCCTGTTACCATGCTTCGAGTGCTTGGAGCATTTCGACTATGGGCAACATGAGCTGGTCGTTCATGAAAGGGACTATGTTCCTTAGCCTCCCCGCAGCTTGTAGCAGCCTTGTAGTTGCCGACGATCGTTGTGAGGAGCGTGCTTCCCATTCTCCACTTGCTTCCCCCGCGAACGTAAGGACGCCGGCTGGGTGTGCCGTGGCTGGGTCCTCATCCATGGTGACTGCCTCGCCTCTCTTGGTGGCTAGGAGAGCTGGAGGTCATGCAGGTCGTTCCACCATGCTAGAGTATTCCAGTTGCGGTCCCCCCCGCCCCCCAGCGTTGCTAGGATGACCTTGTCGATTTGGTGGTATGCGGCCGTGAGCTTCTGGGTTGCCTTTTGCAGGCTGCTCTCACTGACATCCCCCGGCATGGGGTCCTTGACTTCAGCCAGCCCTGTCTCCACCATGGCCTAAGGTCGGTGGCGTACTCTTCCGGCGTGAAGCCTTCCCCCATTCTCACACGCACGGAGGCTACGAAGCGATATGCTTCGCTAAGGCCCGAGGGTCCTGCGAAGGCTGCTTGGACTCCCCCCGGCCGTGAGTGGGGAAAACTGTCAGCTTGAGTAAGCATCCTGAGGGCTATTGCACATATGTTGGAGATGATCTCCCCGTCATGGTTGTCGAGGCCATCTGCAATTTCGTGTATCATTTGCAGCTGGGTCAGGGCGGCTTGGATCAGGGCGGCTTGGATCGCTCCCTCCTGAGCTGCCAGTCGAGTCTGCGCGTCCACTGGGCCTGAGGAGCTTGCTGCTGCCTGTTCCCCCGGTGGGTTTCGTCTTCTGCGTGGGCCTCCTGCTGGTGGTGCTCGCCGTCGCCGTCTCACGAGGCCACAGCTTTCTTCGTCCGTGGTCGTGCCGTCGAGGTGGTCCCCCGTCTCGTTGTTCGAACATGCCGCCGGTGACCGCGAGGGTGTAGTGGTAGTCGAGGCGGTAGTTTGAGGGTCCCCCTTTTGCATAAGTTCCACATGGTCTGCTTCCATGCCGCCGGGGGCGGGCGCTGGGCTAGGCTTTGGGCCTATATGCCTTCCGTCTCTTACTTGGTGGTACCATGGTGTGGGAGTTGGTGCTTGGGCTTGTGCTGCATTTACCTCTCTCTCTCTCTCTCTCTCTCTCTCTCTCTCTCTCAGCGTTCAAGTCTCTCTCTCTCTCTCTCTCTATAGAAATAAATGTACAAACGTCCAAAAGGCCCGTCTTGTCCGAAGTCCTACCTCTGTCCCAATTTCCTGCCGCTTCGAAAGGTAACAAGGCAAACTCCATTCGAGGTTCCGACCTCTGCTCGAGGTACCCTCTGTTCGAGGCTCCGGGCTCTGTCCGACGTCCTTTTATCAGAGTCAACCTCTGCTCGAGGTTCCAACCTCTGTCCGAAGTTCTTGTGCAATGCCCATTCCTCACACAGGCTGCTGCCGACGGTGTGATGGCGGAAACCAAGGACCTAATGATGTGATGCGTCCAGCTATTTACGAACACAGTCACGTCTGTAGGTACACTGAGGTTGCGGCTGGTGCCATGTTTTTGACTTAGGAAGATAGGAAGCTCGCTGGACAAAATGATCCTATTCTTAACTTTTGGCAAGCCAGGCCCCGGACCGAACCTCAACAGGGGTAAGATGGGCTTGGACCGAAACCAGCCGACTATGTGCTTATGGCTATTAGCCTACATTATCTTTGTGATGATTTCGAGTTCGATTGTATTCATATTACATTATTTTTTTAAGTATTACTATTCTGTTATATTAACAAATGTGGCCACACACAGTGAAAGTACTAATTTTCGAAAGGCCTGTGTTGGAGGAGTGAGTAGTGTTTCGGAGCAGGATAAACCCAGAAGGGCGGACAGGAGAAAAGCGGAGCAGGACGAGACCTGAAGGATGAAGGAGGAAAAGGAAAAGTGAAGCCAACAAGCAGAAGAAAAAGCAGGAGCATAAGAGCGAAGCATAATAGCAGAGAAGCAGAGAAGATGAAAAGCAAAAAACTGGCAAGGAGAAGCAAGAACAAGCAGAAAACGAGCTCAGGCAGAAGGCAGAAAGAACAGCGGAACAAAAAAAAAAAAAAAACAGATAATCGCAGGAACAGAAAAGCTAAGCAGAGAAGCGGACAAGCAGAGAAACAGAAAAAACAAAAGCAACAACTAGAAGGACGGGAAAAAAGTAGCAAAGCATAGAACACAACAAAAACAACAAACACTCAAAAGCACACAAAAATCCCATGAACAAATAGGCCTCCGAATGCGCGCGTCCTGGTCCTCCTCCTCATCGTCACCTTCAGCTGAAGGCTTCAAGAGGTTTGGATGTGAGAGAACGGGGTGTGAATTGGCATGAAGCCGCGATTCGTCTTGCGACCACGTTGCTTTCTTCTTCCTCTGGCAAAATGTAGGGCGACACCCACCACTCTGCAAAGTCGCCTGCCGTGGGCGGCATCTTGAGGAATGGCACAAGTATCGATCGCTTCTCCAACTGAGCCGGGATTTCCGAGGTACTGAAGCAGCGCATCCTAGGTCGACTCAACATCCGAGAAAGAATTCAGCCATTTCGGCGAGACACTGAGTTCAAGTTCCAAACCGCTGAGCAACAGGACAGAGAACGGATTCGTCTCTGATCACAAACAACGTCATCTTCAGACAGGCCAACCAGGCAGCAATGACAGCAATGCAAGCGACGCTGCACTCGGCAAAAGGCCGAGGGCGACTCTAGCTTCAACGCCCACAGCACAAAATATAAATTCGAGAGTTAAGCCATCTGCCGCCAAAAAGCAGTCAGTTTCGACCAGCATGGCCTGCTCTCGACTGCCTTAGGTGGCACCGTATTGGGCTCCCTCTAAGCACTGCTAAGCAAGCCTCCGGGGCTCCAAGGACCTGTCCGAACTTGAACTTCGGAGTGTGCTCCCTGCTCCCACTGCAGTTTCTCACTTTGCGCCTCTTCGGCATCAGCCACTGTCCCGAGTTTGAATCCTGGCATCTTCATGCTGAGGCGGTTGTGCTTGGCTTGTCGTAGGGTCATGGTCGTAGGAACATGAGGTCTGCGGAAAGACTTAACGACACATGGCAAGACAAGCGAAAGAGTCCAGGTGTCGTCGAGTGCGAAGTCTCGCTGCTCGCAAAGGACTTGTTGCGCACCAGCTCCTCACATCGGCTGCTAAGGCGCTACAGGGTGTAGTACTTATACGGTGTTGCAGGTCAACGAAAGGGACAAGACATCGGGCCTTCGGCTCGTCCATGTGCACGATGTGGATCGGGAAAAGTTTGCATCTACTACAATCCCCTAGCATGCTGCTGCCGAACCTGACTCGTCAAATTGTGGCCAAAGATGATCTCTGCTGGCCCCTGTGACAAATGTTTGTCAACTAAGGGTCTCCCATCAGAGCAGCTGAAGCCGGTTAATGGGACATGGATTGCGAGTTCGCCACTCTCCAACATGCGCCAACAAGCTGCAGCCTGAAAAGTTAGAATGCTTGTGGCTGCTTGCTTTCGCAGGTGCACACAGCTTCCACAGCGAAGCATCTCATCTGGGTTGCGGCAGTCTTGCGCAGCTATCCCACAGAGAGACTTCCTTGATTGGGAGTTTGTCACTAGCACGCGGGTCCTTGCGGAAGAAGAACTGCTGGCTTTCGCATGCGAGCGTGCGCAAACCTGTAGTCACAGCCACTGTGTTTGTTCACATCGCTCTCCTTCGCTCTCCTCACTCCTCCGGCTTCCGGCTCCGCCTTCTGGTGTCCTCACCCCTTAGCAAAGCCCCCTACACGGTCGCTCCTGCAGCATGGATTTAAGCCGCTGCCTCTGCTTCGCCCGCAAGGGCACCTCCAAGTGTGCCCAGGACCACACTCTCCTTCTGAATATTTTTTGCCGCTTCTTTTGGTTCTTTGTCAATTGCTGCCTGTCCGGCAACAGTTCGCCACCATCTTTAAGAGGCAAGGATCCATGTCGCTGTCGTGCTGTGGAGCTTGAGGGAGATGGCTTGCGAAGCACCGCACGGTGGATGACGAAACAGCAGGACAAAGCCGAAACAAACAGCAGGACTTGTAGCAGTGAAATGAGGTGAAACACACAGTTTTCGTCCGTGTTTCTTCGCTTGCACGGCCTCTGCTCGAAGTGTGGCTCAAGCCTCCCAAGTTCCTCGGGAAAGCATCATGCTTTGCCGCTTACCCAAGAATCAACGATGCCGTAGGACAGTGGCCGAACCCTGCGGAGACAGTGACATTTCATCTATGCTTTGGTTTAGTTCGCCCTGACGATGGGAGAAGGGCCAGCACGATGGCGGATGGACGAAATCTTGCACCACCTATATCTTGGAGTTTCGTGTCTGTCTGGTTTGCGAAATTTAGGACATGGGGCCAAATCCGGCCTGCGAGCTCCGACAGCCAATGTTCACAAGGGAGCATAAAGTCTGCCTTCAAGACATGTACGAAAAAACGATGCAAGTTTAGTCCACTCAGCAGACGCCTGACTGTGTTCAAACGATACACACTGTTGTCGAGACCAGACCTTACTTGCATCTGCTGCAAACATCTAGGCAGACAATAGCACCTATCCAAAGGCCAGTACCTCGCCCGATAGCCATTCATTCTGCGTTATTCTTCTTGCTCGCAGTTCTACAAGTACAAGGTTTCGAAACAGCAGACAAATGAACACTCAAGCAATATGTGCTGGAAAAAGAAGCAGACTCCACAAGTCACAGAGTTCACAGCCATGGATGGTGACTACAAACTGCACCTAGCCTTTTCGTGCCTCGAGCATGTAGCACGCAATTCGACGGTGTTAGCCGAGTCCGTTGATTATCCGTGTTCCAGGTCAGTGACCACATCGTGACACACGCCACTTTCGAACCAAAATGCCACTGGCTTACAAGTTTAATATTTCAATTCGTCCTACTGCTGCCGCCGTAAACGCTACTTTCAGACTTGTAGCAAACTCCTGACTCCAAAACGCAAGAGTGTCCTCCACAGCAGCCGCGACACTGCTGGACAGAATCAAGAACCTCGTATGCACACCGAGCTACAAGGAGTGGTGAAAGCCAGCTTGCGCAGAGTCAGAAAGGCGGCAACGAGCGGCGACCAGCAAGAAAGCGAGTCGCACGCTGGAACAAAGATGGGGCTCTGGATTCGTGCACTGCAGCTGCAGATTCGCTCACGGAGTTCGGAGGATTCCCGCCAAGGCGATTCCTCCCCCAGTGAAACCCCGGATTCGGACACCAGCGATTCGCTCAGAACAGACACCCTTGTCAGTGGCTTTATAGGCCCCCACTGCGACTGAACAGCAGCATCACTGTAAACGCCCGGCCCATACCCTAGAAAAGCTGCCAGTGCTACACAGCCCTATAACACCCATCAGCCGGAAACCAGAATCTTGAATGGACTGCCGCATTTTAAAGAGTGTCGAGATACCTATAAAACCCGGGGGCCATAAGACTTAAACCTTTAAACACTCACTTGTCTTAACTTTAACTTGCAGCCCTACACTCCCTAAAACTCTAAAGTGCTAAACCCTAAAATTCTCAAACAAATGTCAAATCCTATGCCTCGGCTATCTTTTTGTCTTTGTCCTATAACCCTGAATCCCAAGCCCGACCCTATAAACCGCGCAACCCGCAAACTGCAATCCCTAGCCCTAACCAACCCTACCTTGAAGAGCGACAGCTTGAATCCTGCTCAAATTTGAACATGAAATGATCATCTTGCATGCAAGTATCCCGTGACCCTTGCGGATGAACACCTTGTTCTCCGGGTACCTTCGGAACTTTGAGACTAGGACAAGCTGTGACAAGCTGTCAACGAGGGTCAGACACACGACCCCTTCTAAACCTCACCCTCAAGGAGAGCAAGCACCTTGAACATGCTTTCATTCCAACACAGCCTGTGTGGGTCAAAGGCCCACTATCATCTTGAGCACGGACCCTTGGAGCCATTATGTCGGCGCACGGGAAGACTTTGAACAATTCCATCAGGGCATCAACGTCCTCGCACAAGACGTGTTGAATTACACTGCCTCGAGGTCGCTGGATGCGAGTGTAGGGGTGTAGATGCGGAGATGCGGCTGTAGCAATTCTTGGACTGAAAGGCGAAGCCGGCAAATCTGTGGGGTTGCACATTGATCATTGTTCGGCCTGTGCCGATACGGAAAAGAACAGCGCTCCACGACCAAATGCTTGGCGATGAGAGGTGCTACTCGTCTGATTCATAGCTTTAACAGCTTACATGCATTACGGCTTCACCTTCCATGTCTCGTCGGTCCTCTGGCGTGCTGAAGAGCGTCTCCTCGTGACTGATTGGAAGCTTCAGTGCTTTGGCCTTCTCCAGACCCTCCTGCAGCATCCGCTTCGAGCGATTATCTCTCCAGATCTCTGCAGTCAACGAGCTAGAGTGCAGCCCTGAATGTCGCAAAACAAAACCGCCGCTGCAGATAGCGTTCCCCTCACCTGTCTCCGAACATGCCTCATAGCGCTTTCTTGAATCCTTCTCGGCAAGAGCATGCCCGTGCAAGGCAACCAGTGGCCGCTCAGGCCAGCTAAATGTCTCCGCGGCTTTCATGATGCAAGCCCAGTGCAACGGCCTGAGTCCAACAATGCTCACATAGGGCGGCTGACATGACTTGACACAAAATGACTTCGCATCATTTGCATCTGGAACCTTTTCTACGACTTTGACAGAACCATCTGATGAGCGAACGGCTGAGTGCACGGCGTGTCAGACGTGGGCTTTGCCCCCATCTTTGCAGGGCAAAAACAGCAGCTCCACTCGTTCCAATCGAAGGATTGGACAGCCACGAAGTCTGATTCACTGGGCCGCACACCTGCATCCTGGGCAAATGTGGTAGAAGTGAAGGGATTTTTGACTTAGAAACGAAATCACAAGTCTGGCTGAGCCTAGCGCCTTCCCTGATCTTGTCACAAGAAGCATCTCCTGATGACGGAGCTTACATTGGCTATACTCTCTGAGCAGCTCTTGAACGCCATCTATGGTCAGGCGTCTGGCGTTCCCAGCCCCCCCCCCCCTCCCAATGTATGGTCTGGTATAGGATTCCCCCTCTTTTGCGGGGGGGGGGGGGGGGGGGGGGGGGGGGGTCGGGAATAGGTTTGGGCTTATTTCTGGGATCCATGGATTGGGGGGGGGGGGGGGGAGGGACTGTTCCGGGGCATAAAATCCAAGTATGAGATGTGCTACCCGACCGAAGAAAAAACGAATCACTGAGCTGGAATGCAATCTGGAATGCATTAGCTATTAATGCAGAGAGTCACTGCAACACTTTTTGCCACGCCATCGGCTCGCAGTGTGTGTTGCCCCCTGAGCCGAGCTTTTCTTAGCTAGGTGTGAAACTTGTTGTGCCGCAGCGACTGCAAAGTAGGGTTTACCATGGTTTACCGACGCCCTGAAGCCTGACCCCTAAGCCCTGATGCCAAACTCTAAAGCCCTAGAGGAATAGAAGTTGGGTTGAGGTTAAAGGCTGATGCAGAACTATTTCGAGCTACGGCAGTGACTCGCTAGCGCCAGCGAGTGGATGGGATGACTCTGACTCTTGCTCACACGTGGAGTGTGACCCTATGCTATGCCTATATCCGGACTTGATTCTGGACCTCTCTCGGCGGATCACGAAGACCGCAGCATCCCATCCTAAAGCCCCAGTTGAATCACAGGCGGCGATGCCGCTGCGATGTGAGACAGGAACTGCCGGAGCTCGTTCACAGACTCCTTGCCTCAGTGCACTCGGAAGTTTTGGTAATGGGGGGTTTGTTTTGTTTCAGCTTGTGGATTGCTTCGGCTTGTATCGGAAAAGTGACCTGAACTTGCAGCCTAGACTATATGTCACCCGAGCGGCCACGAGTGGGGAGATGCATCATCAGCTTGCCGTGCACCCTCTGAGCAAACTTGTATCCTTTGGTGTCTTTGAACTCCGAAAGGAAGAAGCCAGGTGCCCTCTGCACCAGATGCTCCCATTTCTCCTTCTTCTTCTGTCCAAGCAAGACGTACCCCTCGGCATCGACGAACTTCAAATCCTTTGCCTCGTAGGCGGCACGCAAGCCATGCAAGAATTTGCGGAGCTCTGCAGATAATGTCTGTCTCATGAAGGAACGGTCGACAAACTGCATCGTCGTGTTGTCTGGTGCAACCGGCTCTTGTCCAGCACTCTTCGGCACTGTGGTCGATGTAGTCGCTGGGACAGCATCTGCAGGCAGACAAGGCAAGGAGAGGTTCTTGAGGCAGTGCAGGACTTCGCGGCTTGCCTCGCTGAGCTGTGCATAGAAACAGAGGCCATCGGACCAGGTCTTGCAGAAGAGCTCTCCGTGGACATTGTTGGCCGGCTCGAGCAGCAGAACCTTTTCAAGGCACGAGGTCTTGTAGAGGCCGGGGTTCTCTGGCTCAGGGCTGAACAATGCGACGTGGATGCATTTCGTTGCATCTGCCGGCAGCGGACTTGCCATCTGATTCGCAGTTCGGATCCGATCACTTCCATTCACCCGTCGCTGCAGCGATCCTCTGAAAACGGACAAGGTGCAAGCCAAGCTCGGCGAGCCATTGCAAGTGACTAGCAGGATCTGCGGGCTCGCCTTCGTCAAGGGACGGTACTCCTCAATGCACTGCAATCCACCGGCAGCCTTGGGGTACTTGTTTTCAACCGTCTGGACAAAAGCCGAGGAGGCGTTGGACCACGCTGTGGCCCGTGCCAAGCGCTGGTGTGACAAGTTTGCGACACGCCGTGCGGCCGCCAAGTCATGCTCACGCTGATTCCACGGGTGCAACTCCTTGTGGCCCTGCTGTAACGTGGCCTTGCTCAAGATGCCCTCTTCCAGGCGAGCTTCCCGGCAAAATGCACGGATGGGGGACATCAGAGTCTGCACACGCTGCAAACAAGCGGCTTCTCCCATCCCGGTCTTCTCACCGATGTCGTCTCCGGAGGGCGGCTTGAGGACTTCATCCAGCAGCTGCTGACGATCATCAGCTGGTTCAGGGTTCGGGATGTCCGGCACGGGCTCGTCTGGGTTGCACAAGGTCTCGACCTCCTCCATGACGGCGGCACGATCCAATACACACTGCAGCTTCTCGGCATCCCTGGTCGCGAAGGTCTTGGTTTCGCCTTCCTGCATGGTGACCTCCTCCATGTCGGGCAAAAGGTCCCCCGGGTCCTCGGCCTCGGAGAGGCAGCGAAAGAAGGAATGCCCCTCGCTGTTCCACCATTTCCGGAGATCGGCATACAACTCATCAGCTTGGCATCGACACAGATGAAGCTCCAGAACTGCAAGCAGCAGCACAGTGCTCTCTGACAGATTCTGGCTAGAGTCTCTACCGAAAGGCCTTGCCGATCCTGAACCGTGCGCTGCCTTTCCAAGGTTTCCAGGCTGATGTTCTGCAGCACTTTGGTGTTCTTGGCGGCCAGACGGGCAGTGCCGTAGAGAAGATCTTTGATCGTTGGATTCCCCCTGAACGGCGCCTTGACTTGCGAGAACATCAGCTCGATGCCGAGCTCCTGAATGTAGCGGGGCTCGTAGGTGCTCAGGCTGCAATGGACAGCATGGGCGGCGGAGCTGCACATGTTCCGCAACGTCGTGTGAGAGATCGTCTCAGACGACGGTCGTCCTTTGGTCTTGTTGTGCTGAAGGTGCAACAGCATTCGGAAATGCACGCAGTAGGCATTGAAGGCACAGTCAGATTTGCTGTATCCGGGGCTGCCACCGTTGCATGAGCACAGCAAGGAGCTGATGAGGACGTGTACGTGCAGTCCAGAAGCACTCCAGCTGCGTGGCACGAAGGGTGGGGAGCATCGCTGGGCAGCATCTTTGTCGCTCTCCTTGTTGACACAAGTGAAGGTCTTCTGCGAAATGCCGTGATCCAACTCGCATGCCAGGTCACACCACAAGTCTCCGTACCTCACCTTGCGAATGCCGCTGCAATGTTGTAAGTTGTACCTCTTGGTAACGTGAAAGTACCCATTCGAGGGTGTCATGAGGTACTCACCGAACTTTGCAAAGGCGAAGGGCCACAGCTTCCAGGTGGCGGGGTAGGTCAGCTGGAGCTCCTTGAAGAAGGGCAACCCCTGTCGCTGCTCCTCAGGCAGGAGGCCCAGCCATGCCGCGTTGACCTTGGTGTTGCTGCTTGCTCCATCGTATGCTGTGCCTGTTGGCGGCACGTTTGCATTGCTGCACGTGAGCACATGAAGGAACTCGGCAACGATGCCAAGCACGTCATCACTGGATCCGATGGCGTGCTGACACGGGATAGCACAAGCGTCGAAGATGTAGGCCCAGGAGCTTGGATGCTGCAGAGTGAGGTGTCAGGTGGTTTTCGCCAGTCTGTCCGGCGGCAAGTCATGAACAGAGTGCGTGGCAGCATCCAGACAGCTGTAGTCCAAGCTCGGGTCCTTGGCATAGGACCCTCCAACTATCATGTCCTTCCCCTCGCGACATCCGCGAACAAGATCAAAGGAAGGAGACCAAACGGTCTCGTCGAAGACCACATGTGGCCTTTTCCCCGACAGCCTCAGGTGCCCCAGAATCTTGCGGCAGCATTGCCGTAGCACCTCCTCGTCTCGTATGGACACGAAGAAGTCCGGGAGGCACGGCTGGCACAAGGTCCGCCTGGGAACCCTTTGCGGATTCAAGCGGAATCGCTCCATGATGGCCATGATCTCAAGGCCACGGCCGAGGCTGGTCACTGCCTCGAGCATGGCGTCATGCTGCATCCACTCACTGGAGTTTACCCGCACCCCTCCTTTGCTGGCAGCTTCTAGCCTCATCACGAAGGTTGTGATCATGCTGTCCACTAGGGCGTCCCCCCTGAGGCCGCCTGCTGCGATGCGCGCAGCGACCTCGATGTCTCGTTCACGAGCTCGCCCAGAAAGAATGGCGTTGCTCAAGCTCTTGGTCAATGCTGCATGCGCTTCTGCCTGCAGGTTGTCCGCCTGGTACACAGGTTCCTGCACACTCCATGTTCGAAAGAGGCCCTGCATCGATGCACCTAGTCTCCAGGTTGGAATGCAATTGAGTTTCTGTCGAATGATCCGCACTCTATCCAGCTTAGCAGGAACAGCGAGGATGGTGTCAAAGTCTGATCCTGCCAGACTCAGGCGCAAGTAGTCACGTGCATGCAAGGTGGTCACGTACAGCTGCAGCTCTGCATCGTCGTCATGCAGCAGGCGTGCAAGGTCGGCAACATACGCCTTCTGGCAGATGTACCTCTGCACCTCCTTGCGACCGCAAGCATTCACACACTTGGTACAGGCCACGTCCACTCGACGGCATGCCTTGGTGCACTGCTCGGACCGCACACGGAGACTTGCACTCGAGGCATCCACTACCAGACCCTTCAAGGCTGCCCGGCCCGCACCCAGACCTGGAAAGACTCCCGAATCTTATGGATGGGCATGGCCACATGATCGATTGGAGCCCCGGTGCATTCCCCCGGCGGGTCCTCAGCCAAGCCCTCGGGTTGGCTGTCTTGCAATGCAAGCTGCTGCACAGCTGGCACCTGCCGTTGCTGCTGTTGCTGCAGACCCCGGCAGTGACTTTGGCCATTCTCGTGTTTGGTGAGCTTCTGCTGACAAGTCGAGCTCATGAAGGCGATCTCCCGGTTACAAGGGATGCACCTGTACACGACCCGAGGCGTGAAGCTTTTGTCCGTCTGGACATAGACATCGGCACGATGCTCTCTGATGTATTTGTGAAGACTCCATCTCACCTCGCCCTTCTTTGGCCTCCCTGGCCGATGCACCTGCTCAGCCTGAGGAGAGTCTGGGTCTGCTGCAACGATCTGAGAAGGCTGTGGCTGCGGTAGCTCCGGGCTCACATCAGCTGCCAGGACTTGCTGCCGCAGGGTCACACAAACTGCACAGGTCAAGACCAAGCTGGGATCGTGGACCCCCTCCAGGAATGCATGCCAATGTCCTGCCCCATGTGGAGCATGCATCTGCTCGTGCTTGCTCTGGAAGCCAGGATGAGTCAATGACTTCTCGAGACAAAGAGCTGTGGCCCTCCGATGAATTTTTGTTCTTTGTGGCCTTGCTGACCTTTGCATCCTTTGCCTGGGAAGCTGCTCGCGAACGTTTCGGAGCACGGCTACGCTTGGTGAGCGAGCGAGGTGCGCTGGCCTCGGATCCACATTCACCGGGTGTCCCCTCCACAGGAGCTCTGGATGCTCGTCGCGACGGTGTTGTAGGAGCCTCTGGCTGGGCTGCCTTGCTTGGAGTCGAGGTTGGCGGCTTCGGCTGAGCAGCCTTCGCAGTCGAAGATGAAAACTGGCCGGAGTGAGCATGCTTCGGATCTGAGGACGGTTGCCTAGGCCCGGCAGGCTGTCCGGCCTTCACATGCTTTCGAGGCCCAGCGGACGGGGTTGATGCATCATCGGGCCTGCTGCCGGTAGCACTGGCCTGTGAGACTTCAAGAAGCTTCTCGATGTGCTCGTCGGTTATGTCTTCGGGCGCTAAGCAGCTCGGCAGACCCTGACCGCAGGCTACCAATCCTAGCAAGCGATCCATGACCACGACAACTCGGTGCCCACAGCACCATTCATTTGCCTGGCGAGGAACTGATGCACGCTGCAGGGGCGACCCTGAGTACTTGCCCTCCTCTTGCAGCTGCGACACAAAGGCAGCTGCATGATTGAAGCACACTTCACTGGAAAGTCCGTCGTAGACCCATGCTTGCCCGCCGTGCAAGGCCACGACTGCGTAGTGATCTGAAGAGTAGACCAATCCTATGATGAGCGGTGCAGCAGGCTGAAACCTCAGTGTGGAGAGGTCTCCGGCATTGCAAACATTCACACACCTGGGCCAGGACGGGCCGTGGTGACCTGTGGCCATGGCAACCGTGGCTCGAAGGCACTGTGCATAGTCCAACCTTGCGCATACGGCATGTTCCGCAGCAGCACTGCAGCCACAGCGGGCCCGTCCATGTCGGCAGTTGTCTCTGGGAGTTCTCGCTTTACCGAAGCCCTGTCCTTCTTGATCGCAGGCGATGCTGGCTCAGTGTTCTCCAGGCAAATGCCAGCTGTCACAAGCGCCTGGCACCAGTCTTCCGATGGGAAGGCTTCAACACATGCTTGGAGCAGGGAAGTCTGCTCAGCATCAGGTGAGGCCACCCTGACATCCTGGGGGGCAGCTAGCTCCAAGCAACCAAAGGCAGGCAAGTGCTGCGTCCAGGCCACGGGATGGCCCCCGTCTAAGAAAGCAAGTGCCGCTGCAGCAGTACAGAAAACCCAACGTTCCAGATGCCGATTGTGCTCCCAGAGCATCACAGTCTCGCTAAGATAGTATCGCATAACACTGCAGAACTCCACGAGCGAGGTTTCGGCAGCTTCACGACGGCTTGTCAGCGGCAAGCACTGATAAAGCAAGTGACGACTCACATCGTCGAAGCTTTTCCTGAGTTGGACAAAGCTCGGGCAACACGATTTTGGGCATCAGTGGCATCTGCTATCTTCACAACCCGCATGCTCGGACAATTGCAGTACGAAGCTCAATCTCGCCAGCAGCTCTGAATGCGAAGTGCGGCACGTCTCCTCCAGCCTCTGCCAGAAGCACTGCCATGGACGTCGCGCCCCGGAGCTGGCCAGCAGATCACTCACCTGCACGACTTTGAAGGGGGGGCCACTCACTCTTCGGCTAATAGGAGCCTATTAAAACCCTCACAGGAACCTCCTCACCCCGGACCTATTTCAGTGGCACCAGACCGAATGTACTACGTAGGGTTGTTTAGGGTTTATCCAGGGGGTGGTCAGGGGGGGTCACTCACTCTTCTGCTAATAGAAGCCTATTAAAACCCCCATACGAACCCCCTCAACCCAGACCTATTTCTCTGTGAGGAAATACTGTGATCTGCTAGTAGGGTCGACTACGACAGTGTTGGGGGATGCTAAGCACGGGTTCACGTATATTCACGTTCTACCTATCACAGTCTTGATTGGGGCTACACAAAGCCCTTGTGGAGTGCTGGGAGGGTTCATGGAGGGGGGGGTGACTCACTCTTCTGCTAAAAGAAGCCTATTAAAACCCCCATACGAACCCCCTCAGCCCAGACCTATTTCAGAGGCACCAGACCTTGACGTTTTCACGTCGCACAGTATGTACTACGTAGGGTTGTTTAAGGTTTATCCAGGGGGTGGTCAGGGGGGGTCACTCACTCTTCTGCTAATAGAAGCCCATTAAAACCCCATACGAACCCCCTCACCCCAGACCTATTTCTCTGTGGGGAAGTACTGTGATCTGCTAGTAGGGTCGACTACGACAGTGTTGGGGGATGCTAAGCACGGGTTCACGTATACTCACGTTCTACCTATCACAGTCTTGATTGAGGCTACACAAAGCCCTAGTTTTGGAGTGCTGGGAGGGTTCATGGAGGGGGGGGTGACTCACTCTTCTGCTAATAGAAGCCTATTAAAGCCCCCATACGAACCCCCTCAGCCCAGACCTATTTCAGTGGCACCAGACCTTGACGTTTCACGTCGCACAGGATGTACTACGTAGGGTTATTTAGGGTTTATCCAAGGGGTGGTCAGGGGGGGTCACTCACTCTTCTGCTAATAGAAGCCTATTAAAACCCCCATACGAACCCCCTCAACCCAGACCTATTTCCGTCGTCACGGTGCCGCTACACATAATGATTAGAAGCCTATTCAACTCCCCGATACGAACACTCTGGCCGATGTCTGAATCACACCCCGCTACTAGCGGGGCCTGATGTTCTCGCTTGATGTGCACAGCCGCATCTGCAGATTCGTCGCGAGCCTGGCGAGGCGGTGTTTTGCTTCCTTCCAACTGATCTGCCCCCAAGAGAACAGGAGAAGTGACTGTATGTGAGTCTGCAAGTCCAGAAGATGCAAGCAGCATGCAACACAATCCCAAGCATCAGTACATTTCTCTTCCGAAGCCCACGGAAAGCTTCGATCCGCACCGTTATCGGGCGTGTTCTCAGAGGCACCCCGCCCCGAGAATCCGGAACCTAGACAAAACCTAGTCAAGACCTCTTGCAATCGCTGGGCGCTGCTTTCGGCTGCTGTGCAATGTCAGGGCTCAATGGGCTCAAAGGGCTGAATGGGCTGAAGCATGACATCTCCGACATCACAGACCAATCGGGCTGCATCACGAACCCACCCTCAGTTGGCAACGGCTTCCTCGGGCTCCACGATCCCTTCTGATTCCGCTTGCGCCGTTTGGGTGGGCTCGGGAAGTCTGACATGTCTGAAATCGCAGACCAGTCGGGCACAATGAGTGGCACAGCTGTTGATTTTCCTGCTGCTAGCGGCGAGAGGCTCGAAATCTCTGACATCACGGAGCAGCCGGGCTCGCGGATCGGCGAAGTCACTGAACTTGTGACTGTTGTCGATGAGAGTACAATGGTTAGGCTTCTGGATGACTTGTCCAAACTCTTCTCGAAACCAGACGGTCCCACTACAGGAAGAGACGCCAACCTGAAGGGCCGCAATGCCAAAGACTCCATGGCGACCGACGCACGACTCTACCCGGTGACTGGTACTCAGAGATCAAAGGATCTGCCGGTCTGCCTCCTGTAGTACTGTTGCAACCTGATGCACCGCTACAGCACTGATCACACTCGGAGTTTGGGTTTCCGGGGCCTCGAGCTTAGGGTGTAGGGCTATTTAGGGTTGGCATTCAGTGGCCCATGGCGGCCAAAACACAACAGGCTTCTCCTACCAGTACTTGTCCTTCTGTTTTGGGAATGGTGCAATCGCCGCTCTGCAAGCAATCTGTCGTACATGCTATTACATGGTAGTACATGGTGCTCAAGTCTGGAATGTACATTCTAGATTCTAGAGTCTTGCAGCATGTGGCGCATGCGAATGGAACGAGACGCCTGAACCCCCGTGGGCACTTGCCCCTGCGGTGACCACAAGCCAATCAAGACTCACCGCATGCATACATACATACATACATAAACATGCATACAACACCCCTTCCCAGACCTATTTCTGGGACCCCCCCCGCACTCCCCGAATATAGGTCCCGGCCACCCCCCCAGCAAGACCTATTATTAAACAGGGGTGATGGTATAGGGGGGGGTGGAGTGTGCGGGAAAGGGGTGGGGGGCGTTGGAGCTGCAGCTGGAGGGACGGCCAGGCGTCACACACAAGGCCAGCATCGTACGCAAGACATGAATCCTACAACGTAGCGTCCTGCTCCTGCTTCTATTAACCTTAACCTAAACTTCAAACCCTGCTAAATGCAGGCTCTAAGCATAAACCGGAACATAAACTGTCAACCCTAACGAGCCTACACCCCAAACCCTCTCCAAGCCCTTGTCAACTCGAAGCCTTATACCTGTTAACCCAAAGCCCTAAACCCAAACTCAAAAGCTTAAGGTAGACCCAAAACCCCAAAACCCCCGCAAGCATCCCGCAGGGGGAAAAGGGAACCCACACTCCATCCCACAGGAGGGGGGGCATCCTGGACCATAGACCATGGGGGGGGGGCAGGGGGGGGGCAGGGGGGGGGGGGCGCGGAGCGCGTGACCATCTATGCCTTCGTTTCCGACGGAAAGCTAATGTAGTGTTGAGATTTTGTCGTGCTCGCGACTCGTGTGCAACCACTTCAGCTCCCACTTGCATCCCTCGCCTCTGCTGCTCCCTGCAGCAGCGCGGAGCAGTTGCCAGCGACGAAACCATCAGGCAAAATGGGCGCTGCGCCAATCTCCTCCAGCATGACCGCAGCATGCGACAGCGCCTAGACAGGATTTCATGAGTCGGTTATCAGGAGATACGTCGAATAGGATGAACAAGCACAGCTTGTGGTGTGACAGTCTTCGCCTGAGCGCCCCCACCTCGCAGAGGCTGCGAAACTCCGAGAACAGGGACCCGAGCTTTTGTTCTGCATCTCCGGCAGAAGGGTGGCATGCGAACCTGAAATAGACATCCAAGTTTGTCCAGCTTCCGCGCACAGCAAGGTCAATTCTGCTGCCCAGTTACTTGATGCGTGGCGCCCCCTCCGTGAGCGACTTCTCTTCAGCTGACCCAGCAGCCATATCCCTTGAGAAGCAGCTGCCAGATGCTGCCATGAGACACCACGGGAAACGGGCCAGGCTGGCGATGTCAGAGCAAAGTGCAAGGTTGGCTCATGGGTCGTCGGTGCATTTTTTCTGCCTCCATGCGCCCTCGACGTGCCGATGCTTTCTTTGTGCAGATAGCACGCAACAGACGCCTGAAGAAGAACATGCCAGCAGAATACAGGCATCTCGACAGTACCTGCCCGTGCAGGTTTTCTCGTTAATCAGCTAGGCACCACAATCGAACAGGCTGCACTATGGTGGCTTAATCCGCCGGTTGCCATCGTGCAATTCCAGGCCACTTCCTGGCCAGTGAGCACAGTGTTCTTTGCACTGTACTGGCAAATGCAGCTAGACTTCTTCGTGAGACCACATGGCATGCTACAGCAGTGGCATCTGCGTGCAGCAGATCGGCAAATGACTGGCTTGCATCTGGCGATGTATATTACATACCTTATCTCGCCGATGTACGTCGGCAGATGCTTCACGACATTATCACAAAGTTTCTCCACTTCGATTCCGTGACTCGCCCGCCTGAACTGCCAGCGTAACTCTCGATATGACTGTTGTCACAACGCTGGCAATGCAGTCACACATGGTACCATCCGAGCATGCTGCCTCGACCTCGTGTCATCTTCTGTGACACTGGCTTTCACACTTCACCACTCAGTAGTGGGTGAAAGGGCCATGCAGCCTAGAACAAGCTGTTTACTACAGAGAGAAAAACAAATCAACAACTGCTTCGGCAATGCCGCTCACTAAAATCGACCACTCGCAACTTTGCGCAGCATTTCGCGGCTTGGTGTCGCGAGGTACGTTGAAGCTCGCGGCTTACCTTCGACCACTTCGCACTTGGAGCACACAGGAGAGTGAGCAAAGCAGCATTCCTCATATCATGACCAAAGTTGCAGTGCATCGAAGGATGTGTGCTGCTCTGCGTTCTCTACAAGGCTCTCCGACATCTCCTTGGCGACACGCAAAGTCTAGCAGTTCTCAGGGCAGACTCCCAAGCAAGATGTCTCAGCCACTTTCCTGCACACGCGGTCTCCTAATATTCGGAGCGGTCCAGCTGTGCAAACGAGCTTCAAGGACACTAGCGCGCTCAGCCGAGTCCTCACGCGCCTCTCTGGAAGCAATTTGCTCAAGCGGCAGAGATTGTGCCGGATTTCTGGTAGCTGGGTCCGCTGCAGATCGCGACCAAACCCTGCAGAAGCATGCACCCTAAAATAAGTTTTGACGCTGCAAGTGAGAAAAACAATCCGCAATGCCTCATTGCCGCGAAGACCATTAGCATTGCTGATGGGCCGGCCACGAAGGCCAGGAATCGGATCTGCAAACAGTTCGAGTTGGCACAGCTTCGACGTGGCTTTTGGTATCGGACCTTGAGCCGCTTGCTCTCAAGCTTCTGCACATGGCCATCCAGCCGCTCCTGTTGTGACAACGCCTACAAGACCAAAGGCTTCCTCTCTGGGAGCCCGGCCAGCGACTCGTACCTCGGCGACGCGGCCGCGCTGTGATACCCAACAATCGAGAGTTTCGTGCTGGGGTCTGCTGCGCAGCTTCCAACTGTGGTGTGGTGTGAACCACTTGCAGACGCCGAGAGCCTCAACTCTCCCATACATCGGGCACTTCGAAGACTCTGCAGCACGTGCGCCAATCGCACACCGTGGAAATCCTCGACTGAGTCCCAGACGCTTTTTGCGACCAAGACCGCAACTCACGGTGCACTTGCTGAAGGTGCTCCAGTCGGACCACATCTGGGCTCAACGAGAAGCTACTGACCCCTGAGCCCTGCCCGAACGTGGATTCAACATCGTTGTTCCGATTTTGGCACGAGGGTTGGTCAGCCCAAGATCCGTCGTCCTTGCGTCGCGTCGAACGCAGTCCCCAACGCAGCAGGATGCAATCGAGCGACAAGCTGTGGAGAGGGGTGAGTGCTTGGCTTTCTTCTCTTGAACAAGACAAGCTCCGAATCCCCCACTTCTCGTCGCGACACCACCCCTGGATCCCCAGGCTCCATCAGAGCCAGCAAAAGCAAAGGAGACCGCATCTCGACACCAGCACCACCACCGCCACACATCGCAAAGTAAACTGGCAACTCTTGTTTGCGACAGCGCCCGGAAGCTGGGTTTCAAGGTACATTCCTTTCGTGAGCAGCTTGAGACTCCTCCATGCAGGCCATCGAAGACGCAGAAGCCTTCTTGTTTCCTCCTTCCCATGACCCTGAAGACCTGCAGATGCTCATAGTGGTGTTGCCTTGAGGGCTTGCTTCGGCCCGCCTCCCCCTCGTCCATGCTGCAAACAGCAACATGCCATCGGAAAGCGAGAGTTTTTGTCAGTTTAGGGTTACTGTAATTTGCTTGCAGCCTGCTGTGTTACTGTTTTGATTCTGATAGTCTTCACACGCCCCCCAACCATGTTCTGGATCAGGCTGGTGTTAGGTCTCAGGCAATTATACCTTGACATAGGCAGAACCTTGTAGACTCCCGAAGCAAGCAGCACGCAGCTTCACCACGTTGAGGTCACCCTTTTGCAGGCTTCCTTAAGGGTTCGGCGACGCATTTAGAATCTAGTAGTTTAGGAACGGAGAGCTAGGGCGTGCTGCCAGAAGTAAGGCCAGAATTTAAAACCGGTAACATGTAACATGCATCATGCTCAACGATATTTCTTGAAGCCATGCCCCTTCCTGGCACGAGCCCAAGCCCCGTGCGCAAATTGGCTCTCCATGACAATTCCGGGGACACTTTGCAATCTCCTCGGCATCGCCCTCCTGGCACAGCAGATCTGCTGATCTGCTGCTGCTGCTGCTGCTGCTGCTGCTGCATGTTGCAGTGTTGCAGTATCACTGCCCGAAACTATCATGTTGAGTACATGATTGACAGGGGCACTGGAGCATGCGACCGACAACTACAGGCCCACAAGCTGTAGATATCTGTAGATCTGGCACTGTCCTTGCCTTGCAGCGCCGGCCGCCACACTCGGGGACCCTGCACGCAGGTTGATTGCCACAGTTCAAAAGCCAGGACTTGTGGGGAATCCCGAGGTGATGTAACGGTCTTAAATTGAATCGAAGCCAGGCATGATCCCAGAGGCGGGCCTGACCACCCGGCGATGTCTCGTCTTCTGTCCAGCGCACTTGGAGCAAGCCTGGCTTCAACTTCAAGAGCATGGAGAAAACGAAACAGGCTTGCAACCTCGAGAGTAAATTCCGGGCTCATGGTGCTCCGGGCCCCAGGCACTCCATTCGCTCCACTTGCCCCACTTGCAGTCGACCGGCAGGCAGCTCTGCACGTCGGGAAGGGCATGTGAGTCGGGAGCAGGAGACTGGAGAAGGAGAAGACATGCAAAGGATGTGCGACAGTCTGTGGCTGCGGCAGAACGTCTGAACATGTGCACATGCCCTCCTGACAAGTGGACATAAGTGGACTGGCACACCTGCCCACAGCGGTGCGTGTTGCAGGACCGCACCTCTGCATGATGAGTCTCGCCGTGAAGACATGTTGAGACTAAGCCGCAGCCTTTTGCGTCTGAGGCCCGAGCAGTCACCAAGGCACCATCGCAGCCCCCGCCGTGTGAGCTAGCAACGCCCTCAGTAACCTCGCTGGAACGTCTGATCTTAATGCGCCGGTCTGGTGGCGGCATGCTTGAATCCGCACAAATCGCGTTCCGGGGTTGCAGCCCCACGTTTGCGCTCCTCCACACCTCCTTCGCACGCTTGGGAGCAGGAGCTCCACCTCAAGACCGACAAAGGAACCCTTCAGTCCATCACAGGGATTGAAAAAATCGAAAGACCTCCAAAAAGCCCAAAGCCTCTGAAAAACCCGAGTTGAACTGTGCCCAGGGCCCCAGGGCCCCAGCGACTCCCAGGACTTGAAGACGCAAGTGATGCCTCCCATCCTGTGAAAAGGCAAAGTCAGGTGCGCTCAGGTGCCTGGTGCTGGTCGACTCAAAAGGTCTGAGACCACCCAGGGGACTTCGTCAGAGTGGGCGGGCGAGTGGGTCGAAGGAGAGACCCGCTTCGGATTGCTTAGGTCCCGGCGCACAGGGATCACAATGCCCAGACAGGCACGCCTGGCACTGCGCATCTTGCCAGCGTGATGATGGAGGGAGACTTCCCGAGCCGTAGCCTTCTACAGCACGGACCACTGCCTTATCCTCCCCTGTACACGGGCCTGTGAATAGACTCTTTGCCCGGGCCCCCAACATATGCAATGTCTTGCCATCAAGGAAGGCTGACGTGAGATGCAAGGGCTTCTCCGCAACGTCTAGGTCTCAGAAGTCTTGACAGTCTTGAGTCTTGAGCTAAACTTGATATCGTGCTGAGAAACGATGAGACAGCGGGCCTTCGCAGCAAAGAGGAAGTTGTGGCCTCATGCACGACTCGCGACTAGGAAATGCCTGGACTGCATCATCACCTCGCTTGAAGTTGAGCTTGCGGCCGCAACCTTGTTCACCAGTTTTTAGTCTGATGCGCACCCTGGCTGCTCATGCACATAGCAGTGCACAGCAAAACGGTATCCAGCACCATCCACCAACAATTTTAGACTCTCCGAAACTGCAAGCTTGCAGAGACCTGGACTGCTGTGCGAATCGAATCGCAACCGCTTTCTGCTCCTCATGATGCTTCATCTTGGTGCACGTGCAAGCTTGGCAAGGGAACAAATGTCCTTTTCTGTCAGCAGTTGTGTTGGCTGCCAGTAGGCATTTGGCTTCGTTGCGCAAGGTCCTCTGGATCAAATCAAGACAATCGAGCCGCGCTGCTGGAGTGGCAATCGTGCCTAGTGTTGGTGGTGCCGTCTGATATACATGGGATTGCTTCTGCCTCGAAGGCTATGCTGGTGCTTGACGAAGCACCGCGCGAATGCCAAACACGGCTTGGGGCCCCCGCTGCAAAAGCTTGGCTCGCTCCATATCATTGAAGGGAGTCGCTGACGGAGCTGCTGTTGTGGGTTGCGTTCCCACCGGCTGCTGGTGAACATAGTGGTGCCTGCGACATGATCAGCAATCACAGAGCCACTCGTTCGCAGAGGCGGAGAGTAAGCGCGACTCGATTTTGCGAAGGACACAAGAAACCTGAGATTACCTGAGGGGGAGACACGCTGACGGTTGGAGCCTGGCAGAAAGCTCACGCGAAGCGTGATCAAGTCTGGATCCAAGAACTCCACCGGCCTGCCCAAGCCAGGGGACGTTGAAGACTTGCAGGCCTGGGTTACGGGTTACAATTAACATTCGCTTTGTGTCTTTGTGTGGCATTGGCCCTCAGCCACAGGGTGTTGAGACTCTTTTGCCCAAGAGTACAGCAAGCTGAACAGTCAAGGAATGCTTTGACATGAGTGCAAAGCTGCATCGCAGGTGCGCATGCATGCGCTGCTTCACAGAAGCCCCTGTCTCTACCAGGAAGACTTCAAGTTCGCAGATCCAGGCCGGTCCTTCTGTGTTCCCTGCGACTTCTCCCTTTGGACGGATAGCAATGCCTACTCAAGCACCGGCGGGCCGGCACGGCTCATGCAGGTATAAGCCCCCAAACGAGCTCTCGCAGTTCAGCAAGCGCTTCTACAGCGCTGCGGCTCTGCCCAGCACTGAAAAACACGTTTAGCATTGCCTGGATCGCCACGACATCGCACTGGAGCTTCGAATTCTTCAGCTCAGCCAGAAAGACACCCGCCAGCTCCCACTCGCTCCCATCCGCCTCAGCAAGGAGCTCTGGCTCTGGAAACAAACACACACTCGAACACCCAGGCTTCCCTGGTAGGTTGGTCTTCAGTGGTCGTACTCACTCAGCGAAGAGTTCATGACTCAGCTGAGACACTTCGAAAAGAAAGTTTTGCCGGAGGTCTTCAGGAGGCTTGGGTTCCGTTGCTGCTGTTTAATAGAAAGTAAGCCAAGAAACACCTTGAACCTTTGGCCTGAACTCGCAGTCAGAATCGCACTCGGAATCACCAATGCACAACGACGATGTCATTGTAGAACCATTGCACAGCTTGCACTATAGAGGACGTCACAAACTCTTTTGCAGGTACAAGAGGATGATCAGTCCTCTTTTCCCATGTCACTGGCAGCTTCGTTGGACACAGTCCCAGTGACATGCTGTGTCCCCCTGCAAGAAATTCCGCTTGCACAACCTTAACACAACGCACTCTGTATCCCGTTGTAGTTTGGGGTCCCCACACGCACTGACCTCCGGTGGAGGGGCTCGACTGCTTTTCAGACTCCTCTGCGCTGCTTGGTCCGGTTGCTTGTAAGGATCTTCCCTTAGTCTTCGTGAAACCAACACAGATGCCGTCCTTGCCAATGATGGTGGTCTTCTGAACTCTGCGAAAGCGACGTGTGAGAGCGGCGTAGGATGATGTAGTCCGGGTTGCTGCGTTGTTCTGCTTCGCACTGCTGGCAATTGCTTGTGCAGTTGACCCCTCCAAACATGTAGCGTGCCTCTCTCCGAAGTTTCCGCATGACATATTCAGCCAGTGCCAATAGCTGCACAAGGCTAAGTTGGTTGACAGTCTGGTACATGTCGTCGATCTGCGCACTACCTACTTCTCGACGTGGTTCTTCTCGGCCTTCTGCATCCCAGGTACGCCGTCTGCGGTGCATTCTGCAAAGCTTGCTGGCTGGAGGCGAGCGAAGGACACAAGGACGAAGCTGCGCTTGAGACAAAATTCAGGGCCTAGACCTAGACGTTCAACCAACCAAAACATGTCAAAAGGAAAGCTTGCCTGCAATGCGCTCTTGTGATGGAAGGCACGATTGCTTTTTGCTCCTCTGCATCGGTGGTTCAGGATGCTCGTTAGACTGTGTTCTGAGTCTCCATGATACCAACAAAGATGCCGTCCATGTCAAATGTGATTTTCTTCGGAGCTCTGCGAGTGTGATGTATGTGCGCAGCTTTGGACGACGTAGTTGGGGTCGCAGTAGTTGGCGGCCTCACATTGTTGACATGGTATGGTGCACCTGACACCACCGAACATGAACCGGGTTGCGCTCCGAAGTCTGCGTGCGACATACTCAGCCAACTCCAAGAGCTGTACGATGCTGAGTTGATTGACGATCTGGTACATGTCGTTGAGCTGGGCTGTCGGCACTTTTCGGCGTAGCTCTACTTGATTTTCTGCATCCCATGTGCTACGTCAACGGTGCATGTTGCGAGGATTGCCGGCTGGATAGGAAGGAGTGCCGCGACGGGAGGAGAGGATGCTGTGCTTGAGGCAAGCTCGACGCAAACGATGAAGCTCAAAACAAAGTAAGGCACAGCGCAAAGATATAACCAAACTAAAAAGAAATAACCGAACAGAAAAAGAACCCGAACTTAAACCTTAACCAAGCACCATCATGAGTGAGCAACTTGGTGAGTCTTGCTTTTGTCCACCAGTCGGCGGTGTCGCTGCTGATGCTGAATTTCTGCGCCACAGCGAATTAGGGAAGGTTGGAGCCAAGCCGCTTGAGGTAGTCTACGTCTTCTTTGCATACGTCCTCGACACGATTGGTGGTGTAGGCTGAAAGCACAAGCCGGTCTGACTTCCAAGGACACGTGCCATGTAGCATGAGGGGACTGAACTCAACTCCGGGTAATCGAAGCTCCATGTTCCGACCACGATGCTGTCCATTTGGCGATAGATCTGGTCCATCATCTTCTTGTATCCATAGGTGTCCTTGTCGAAAGCTTGACACGGGAATGACAACATTGAGGCTGCCGGGCTTGTTGTACTTGTCTTGATGCGTGCGCATGTGTATGTTGCATAGCAAAGACACGGTTGAGAACATTGTGGGGGCGCAAGCGCGAACCATGTAAGCCAAAGCAGCGGCCGTCCATGGGCGTTGTCTCGTGTTGGTGCGTACTCCGACACTGCCTGCATGGTAGTAGGTGCCGACGGTGTAGGCTCTGGCTTGTAGTCCGGCTCTGGTGAGAGCAGACGCTCGGAGGAACTCTGGGTTGAGTCTTGTTGACATCCATGGGAACACTTCAAAAGGTATGTATCTTTGTTGCAGAAGTCGTTCACATTCTTGCTCGACGGGATCCTCAGTGGCTGATGGAATTGTAGGTGTCGTCATGTCCAGTGGCAGGCCATGCGGTAGTCTGACCTTGTACTCCGCCACCTCTGAGTCTGTGTCAATGTCGGTCAGGGCTTGAGCATCTCCGACAGCGCTGGTTCGCTGCTTCTTACACTTCTTTACCCGGCTATTCGCCCACTCAGCTTGAACCTAAAACAAAAAGCAAAAGGAAAGGCGTAGCTGCATTGTACCTGAAGATCTGGAGTGCGTTTGGCCACAATAGTCGCTCTGCGCGTTTTGTCGAGGAGATGCGCGAAGCCTAAGTCGCAATACAAGTCGTCCAGCTCTTGCATTTGTTTCTCTGCCACTTCGGCTGGGTAGGCGATGGTTCGGATAAGGTGTTTCCTGCTGTGGTACCCGCTGAGGCGCAGTTTTGTAGATCCGGCGGACTGTGGTAGTCTGTATCTCCAAGGCTCTCGGTGTAGGTTGTAGGTGATGCGTCTGTCGTCCGCGTGGATGCGGAACCCTAGGAAGTCATCGCTGGCTTCATCCTCAAGTTGCACCGGCTTCTTGTAGAAGTGCAGCGATGCCAGTTGTTGGATGTACGGGTTCGTTTTGAGTTCCTCCTCATCGACGAATCGACGATGATAGCTCTGTCGTCCACATACCGGCGAATCCAAAGCTTGCTGACAAACTGCCCAAACATTCGGAGCCATGTGATTTCTGTGGCCACAATTGCGCACGTGGAGAGAATGGGGCTGATTTGGTTCCCCATGGATGCGCCGCATGTTTGCTGGAACACCTCTCCAATGGCGGTGAAAGCACATGCGTCGAAGCTGAACTGTATGATGGCCGGTATGTGCTGTGCCTGAACCTTAACCATGTTGGACTTGACGCTGTAGGTTGATTTCCCTGAGTGTGCTGGGGCCATCTTGCTGTAGGGGTCGACGGTGATTGTAGGATTGTGGTTGTCCAAGAACTGCGACGTGAGGAAGTGGATGCTCTAAAGGATGTCCGATTGTGGTATAGAATTAAAGAATCCGACCAACTCGTGATTGAGAATTTTCAGGTGGCGCTCTGGGTACATGTGTTCGCTGTTGTTAAAGAGCTGGTGAATTTCCTCCCAAAGTTGCGGTGAGCTTACGTCACCAAAATGGCTGGGCCACGTTATCCTCAACATCTGTTGTAAGGCCAAGGCGGCGATCTTCAGCAATTTGCCGATGCACGTGTTACTATACGCGATAATGGTCCTCCCTTCGGCCCACTGCTTTTTGCGTTTCATAAGAATATACCCATACGGCAGCGGCTTCTCGTAGGCAAGGAGTTTGCAGTAGTGCTTGGCAACCTCTTCGGGAGTTTTGCTTTTCATGTCGCGTTTTATATCTTCCGGGTCCTTGTCGAGCAACCGGAACGTCTGCTGATCCATCCATGTGTTGTGTGCTGCCTGGTTGTAGACGTTGGGGCAGTATATCATGAGATGTGCGTTCGCGTGGTCCTCGTTGTGGATGATGTAGTCCTCGATGATCATTGCGAGGATGTGCTTGGCCAGTCGGCGCGTGAGTCTTGGCTCTTTTTCAAGTTGTAACTTGTGCTGCTTCCATTCTTGCTCAAAGAATTCGTCAAACTCGTCAAGGATTCGTTGGTCTTGAGGAAATTGGTGATGTCTTTAGCCATCGCTGCATTTGTTCTTGATATTGTCGTTGTAGTCGTTGTTTGGATGAAAAGAAAGCGTTGCCGGCTCCAACGTTGCTAAAGGCTTTATGCGTTGTAGGTAGCTGTAGCGTTTCCAGGCCTGTGACCACATGTCCTTCATGTAGGTGAGCTTGCGGGTGCTGCTTTGCAAATTTTGCGCACTGGCATGCTATTGGTTTCCAATGTCTGCCCATATCGGTGACTTTCCGCTTGTGGTTCCACAATACCTGCTGAAGTGACGGGTGGGTGGCTTCCTGGACCGTCTTTGCGGGTAGGTGGAAGGGCACCAAAACGTGTCTGTGTCTTCTACTGAGTGCGATCAGGTGTTTCTGTAAGTTGGTTCGAAACGCCGAATGAGACAAAAAAGGAACTTTGACGGGCTTGTTGTGCTTTGGGACTGAAGCATTCTTGAACTGTAGAACTTTGCGTAGACGAGCTCGCGCTTTGGATTGGCGAGTCTGTACAATAATGTCACCGTTTCGGAGTCGTGCTTGCCGCTCCGCAACTCCTTGGATGCCTCATACTCCTGCTTGGTGTCGCTGGAAATGGCGTAGAGGATCTTCCAGAATTGTGCCTGTTTGGGTGGAACGTTGACGAGTGAAGGTCGCTGCCCTTGTGGTCTGCGGCGTATCTTTTTGAATAACTGTCGAGCAAGAGAGTCTGGTGGATGTCGAAGGTGCGGCTGCTGGTGTTTGGGAACTGGACCATGGGCTTTCTTGACCAGCTCCTTCGTGACAAACGGGTAGTTCAGTTTGGGCTGCCATCGCTGTATAAGACAGTGTTCTTCGGCCCAAGCGTCAATGTACTCCGAATGCTGCGAAAGGAGGATGGTGCTGAAGTGTTGGTAGGTCTGTGAGTCGTTCCAATGTCGAATGGCGATCTCGGTCTTGGGTAGTTTAAGTTGTTGAAGTTGCCGTAGTTTTGCAACTCTGTTGTACTCCCTCTTGGCGACGGTGATGTTGGTGGATCCGATGTAGCAAAAGGATACATCTCTGGTGGCTGTAGCGTATGCTTGCTTGTTGAGCCTGGGAAATAAGAGCTTGATCTATACGGCACAAGGTTTGGAGAATTTGTCGAACGTGTACAGCTCTGGGACCGCGCCTTTTTCTCGAAGTCGCTCTTTGGGTTGCTGCGCTGCAGGCGATTGCCGCATTCGATGAAAGGTGAATACTAAATGAATCAGGCCTACCAACCACATCAAAACTTCTTTATTAATAGCAAGCACATGAAAAAGCAAAAACTGCCCCCAATCTACTATATTTGCTGCAGCTGCTGGAAGATGCTGGCGCTTTCCTGATGCGTCATCGGTCCTCTCAGGACCTTTTGCACATGTCACACAGCAAGGTAGGTGACCGCCGCGATCAACTGCTGGAGGTTCTTTGGTGATGCCTTGGGCGCTGTGGTAAGCGACAACGGTAATCCCCATCGTGTTGCCATCTCCTGCAGCTCTGCTTTGGTGCGCTTGGCATTCTACAGGATCTTCTGCATCGATTGGATGTGGGTGTCAACCTCTGCGTGTTTGTCCTGAGGGAGGCCTTTCTTGAGCGCGGTGACCCAGGTCGTGATTGATGTCATACTGGAGACGGTGGCTCGTGCCCGGTTGCTCGTAGGA
Organism: Symbiodinium sp. CCMP2592; assembly: GCA_905221615.1. Taxonomy (NCBI): domain Eukaryota; class Dinophyceae; order Suessiales; family Symbiodiniaceae; genus Symbiodinium; species Symbiodinium sp. CCMP2592. Next base: position 356,897 of record CAJNDT010003057.1, on the reverse strand, counting down.
TGTTTTGGGGCTCGGCGAGGATGTGCTCGTTGCGCTTCTTGGCATCTCCTTTGGTCAGGCGTCTGCGTTTACTGCTGGGCTGCGATGGCGGCTTTGAGGTCCTTGACGTTGATGCCGGAGCTTCTGATTGTGCGTCTTGTAGTGGAAGAGCCTTCTTGGGGGTGACCTCCAGCCCGGCACTGCGTACTTTGCAGCCTGTTCTTCCAAGGCTTGCATGCGTTGTGCTGCTTGATTGTCGCCGTCCGTGTTTTTCATGGCATAGTTGCGAACCTGCGCCCATGGCTGCATGGCCTCAAAGATGACGTCCACCAGAGGGGCCACGAACGTGGTGGCCTCCTTGACTTTGTCCGGCGCCTTTTCGTTCTTGTCCTTGTAGATGGCCTCAACGGTGGCGTCAACGTCGATGTTGCTCTCGCGAAGCTTCTTCTGCAACTGGGAGAGGAAGACACTCTCGGCAACATTGCGTGTTAAGATCATGCCGGTGAACTTGCGCCGTGGGAAAGTCCCCGAAGTCCAAACTCCTCCATGCCATGTCTGCAAAGGTGAGCGACTGTAACATCCCGTACATCTATGCCTGCCAGGCCCTTTGCGCGACTCCATGCTGTTGGCTCCACCGTTTTGCGGACGGTGGACTTGAAGACGAGGCTGGTGTCGTAGTGTTCGGCGTCTTCCTTGAAGTGGTTCGGGAGCGGAACTCTGGCTGAGGTATTTGGCGGAGATGCCGTAGTTGGTGCTTCCGGAGGTGTACTTGGTTGTGGCAATGGCGCTGTCTGTGCTGGAACTTTACTCGGAGGAGGTAGCGGAGGCCATGCCGGTAGTGTCGTCTGTGGCCACCAAGGTCCCTCTTTGGATCCTGAAGCGGCGCTCGCCGCGCCTCTGTTGTCTTGATTTTGCGCCTGCCACCATGTTGCGTCCTGCGATCCCTGAGACCAATACCCTGTCCACGCATTGGCCATGTTTCGGCGAGGCTGATCACAAAACTTAAACCACAAACTCAAAAGGCTTGACAAAAATCGGGGTTTGCTGCGAGGTCTAACAAAAGGCGCAAACTGCTACCAAGGCGAACATTTACAGGCAACAAAGTGGCAGGCTGGGTGCGATCTTTTGCTGCGAAAGAAGCACGGCGTGGTCGTCGCAGCTTTGTAGTCGTATGCGAGGAAGAAGTGCATCGGGTTGCCGCTTACAGGAGCGCTAGTCTTCCTTGCGGGACAATGCCTGCAGCTCTCTGGTACTGCGTGATGAGGGTGTTCGCAGTAGAAGGCGGCGTCATCAGCTGCTCACACGCAATGCATGTAAATCAATATCTGTTGCGAGATACGCAATAATCTTTTGCATTCGCATCCTTGAGCACCTCGTCCTCTTCGGTGGCAACCCGGGCTGTTTCACGGGATCCGCCATGGTGCTTGCGAAGCGATCCCCATGCTCGACCTCCCACGACTATGCCTGCCAGGTTCTTGGCGCTTCTGGTAGTGTTGAAGAGCACGCGGGTCAGGTTATGTTCATCGATTTCTGACCCGGGCATTTCGTGGCCTAGCGCATAAAATATGTTGCAGCCGAAGGCTGCCACTCCATGCGCGTTCATCGGACGCATGTCTCGATGCTTCAACATATGCCATAATGCCCCAATGTCCGTGGCGTGAGACCAGAATAAAATATTCTCTTGTCTGGTCGGTAGAGGAGGATCCTGCAATGTAAGGTCCGGGGACTGCAAGAAATAGAATCTCCTCATGGTCTCAGGCGTTGGATCTCCTCCTCTGTCCCATGTGAGGTCATGCTCAAGGAGCACTCCCGAGGCAATTTTGAACTCGGCCGCTGCGCAGAGAGCCTCCACATACTGCTTGGTGGTGTCATGTATGGGAAACTGCGGGATCTCGATCTCACCCCAATTGACCCGAAACTGCTTAATAGTCTTGTTGAATGTAACGCGCGAAGGCATCCGCGGGGTCTCGTAGAGCTTGGGGTCGATCTTGAGTTTTGAAGTCGTAGGCGCTGCTGCCTGAGATGTTGATGCCTTGGGTGCTGCAGTCGTGCCAATATTGCCGGAGCCCGATACCCTTGATGCCTGCTGTCTCGATGTGGTAGGTGGCATAGCACTTGCGCGTCTGGAAGACCTAACCGTCCTGGGAGTGCGGGATCTGGATGTTGTCCTGGGAGTGCGGGATCTGGATCTTGTCTTGGGAGTGTGGGATCTGGATCTTGTATTGCTCCCCCGTGGTCTTGACTTCAAAGTTGCCCTTGGCCGGGAAGGTCTGGAGTCGCTGCGACCTCGTGCTGTAAAGCTGCGCCTCGGGTCCCGTGATCGGGAGCCCAGGCGCTGGGCCGACACCGCGCTTTTCTTCCGAACAAGTAGCGGCCTGGGAGGTCCGGAGGATGTGCTGTGCGGTGTCATTGGCAAAGCCGGCAACCCTGTTCTTGGCCTGGGGGTAGGTGCTACCTCACCTGCTCCAAGTTGATCACTTCGTTGGAAGTAGGGCCGAGGGGACATCGTGCGTCCCTCGTGCTTCCTGAATGCCGAAAACGGCTGTGCCTTCCGCTTGGCCTTGGCGCCAGATCCAGTTGCGCTCTGCCCGGTCTCGGTGTCCTCCGCAACATCTGTAGATGATTGTGCTGCGCCATGCGGGTTAACTTCTTGGAGAGCTCGAAGCTCCGCCGGGTTGAACAACAAACTTGGCGAGCGTCTTGTTCCTGCAGATGTTGCTCCGGCTTCTTTTCTGATCCGCTTGAGGGGAGGAAGATTTCGTCCTTGCGGTGCAGGGCTTGGCATGCTCGTTGGCTGTTGCTGCGGTACCAGAGCTGCGAAAGCTTGCATGATCTCTTCCGGCTTTGCATCCTTGATTTGAATATTGATCTCCATGGCGCAGGCGGCCTCTACGCAACAGCTACAACCAAACCCAAGACCAAAAGACAAAAACCGAGAGAAAAACTTGATGAAAGCCCAGTGTCCTGTGCATTAGCAGCTTTTTTACCCTAGCGCAATCTTAAGCTACGAAACTTTCAGCATGACATCAGTCAGATTTCAAGATGAATCTGATTTCAAGACGGATTTCACAATAGATTGCGAGCTGGAAGCTGCTTTGTCATCATCGAGATCATGTAACTCTTCCCATCCTCAATATATGCTTTCCATTCTGTTAGCGTTTTGGGGGTTTGCAGATCTAGCCAAGGATCACCCGTCCCACTCGGGGCACTGTTTCAAGGGATACTGCCTCGAGAGCAGCGGTAATGGCGCCGTGACGGATAAGGCCATGCCCATTTCACACTCGAACATCCAGGCTTCCCTGGTAGGTTGTTCTTCAGTGGTCGTACTCACTCAGCGAAAAGTTCATGACTCAGCTGAGACACTTCAAAAAGAAAGTTTTGCCGGAGGTGTTCAGGAGGCTTGGGTTCCCTTGCTGCTGTTTAATAGAAAGTAAGCCAAGAAACACCTTGAACCTTCGGCCTGAACTCGCAGTCAGAATCGCACTCGGAATCACCAATGCACAACGACGATGTCATTGTAGAACCATTGCACAGCTTGCACTATAGAGGACGTCACAAACTTTTTAATTTTTTGCAGGTACAAGAGGATGATCAGTCCTCTCTTCCCATGTCACTGGTAGCTTCGTTGGACACAGTCCCAGTGACATGTTGTGTCCCCCTGCAAGAAATTCCACTTGCACAACCTGATCACAACGCACTCTGTATCCCGTTGTAGTTTGGGGTCCCCTTCACCTTAGACCTTCCTTCGGGAGGTAGTCTATGCAGCTGAGGCTGCTGCGCAGGCCGCGATGGCAGCACTGAAAGTCACAATATCAGTCTGCATACAGCTTCTTGCCACTTCGTTTGACAAAGCCACAGCTTCTTGCCATTTTCCTCCCTTCTGACATGAGCTGATCGCAACATTCAAAGTGGTCGTGGATCCTCTCAAGCAACTTTCAGCCATGTCCTCCAGCAAGTGCAGTGCATGCTGCCATTTCCCCAGGCTCTCGCAAGCACTGATGGCCTTCGGACGAGTACACTACGAGTAGTGCTTGCTTTATCGCAACTTGCTCTAAGAACCAGAAACACCAAGCCACTAAGCATCCCTTCTGTCTGCTCAGCAGTCGCCCAAGATGAGCCCTCTTCTCCCTAGTTTGCAGGCCGGGGCACGGCGTTGTAGAGAATAACATCTGTCGCGAGAAGCTCATCCTTGACGTTCCAAAACAGAAGAAGCGCGTGTTGCCACTGCTCGGATTTTTCACATGCACTAATGGCTGCACTATACACAATGACGTCACTGCCAACTGTGTCGATGCAATCTCGCAGCAGTTGCAAGGCCGCTTGCCACTGGTAGGATTTCTCACAAGAGCTGATCACGGCACTATAGGCAATCACGTCGCTTCGGCACCGTTGAGCAATAAGCTCATCCAGAAGTGCTACGGCTTGCTCCCACTGCGCACTTTTCTCGCAAGCGCTGATGCTCGAGCTCCAGGTGACCACCTGCTGCTCCAGTGATTGCCAGCTGACTTCAGAGCACAAGCGCAGAGCTTCCTGCCACTGCTCACTGTGACTGTGGCTGCTGATCGTGGTGTTATAACTGATGACATCGGCCCGAAGGCCGCCATCCCACAGCTCCGCCATCAGAACTATTGCTGTCTGCCAGAGCGACTTGGCTTCGCAGGCACTCAGCAAGGCATTGCAAGTGATGAGGTCCATGAGCTGGCGCCTCCTCACCTGCAGCCGCGAAGCCATGGCTAGTCGCCATCGGCTTCCCTTGTCGAGAGCTGTAATGACTGCGTTGTGGATGATGTTGTCGGTCTCGATGTTCTGCAGTTGAGGCTCCACAAGAAAGTGCAAGGCATGTCTCCATCTCGAAGTTCTGGCGCATACAGTGACCTTGCCACTGTAGGTCACAATGTTCGGCTGTAGGAGTGCGCATTGTGTGGCTCGGTTCCAGGAAGCCCGCCTGCACACGAGCATCGAGGAACTACAGAAAATTGGCGGCATGGAAGTGTGCACACACAGATCAGACCACTGAGGACAGCCGAAGTACCAGGACAAGCAACGGGGAGATACAGGCTGACCAAGGCCAAAAGAAGCCAAGCTGGTCTTATAGTGTCACGTCACTGGCCCCGAAGAGACGTTTGCTAATGCCAATCAAGAGTGTTCTAGCCAAGCTGGCACGTGGTTAAAGAGCCCAAATTGTACTGACATCCAGCTTAACCCCGACAGGAATGATGTAAGGTCCGAAACAAGATGAACGGCAAGCCATATCTTTCGCGAAAGGAAACCCTAAAACAAACGCTGAATCGCATGTATGGCATCTTCAGAGGTTGATGATGGGTAGACAACCTTCCAACCAAAACGGCTCGATGAGTAGCGAGGGCTATAAAGGGTAATGCGAGAGCTTCTCGGAAGAACCGAACATTCTGAAACGGGTGACGGCCATGAAACCCTCAAATGGACTGACAGGCAGCTGACCTCAAACGCTTAAAAGCAGTGATGTGTAGCAATTTCAAGCCCGGCGATGCAAAGCAACCCAGACGTACCCAGAACTTAAAGTGAAGAATCCGGCATGCGAGAACAGTGATGCATCTGGCAGAATCGCAGAAACCCATGCAGTCGGAAACCAGCCATGCCTCAGGATTCCTGCCACTTGCAGAGCAGGATTTGTAGTTTGACAGCCTCCTCTAACCTGAAGGTTTACAAAGGAAGGAGTGCACGTTTAACTAAGTTGATTCCTGTGTTGCTTCCTGCCTGCAGAGTTGGTGGAATGCCTTTGCTGAAGCTGCTCCCGGCTGCAGCCCTTGGTCTTGAAGTTGCGCGAGTCGGCCCACACAGAGCTGCCAGCCACGGAGCGCCCGCTCCCTTTCGAGCTCCATGGGGGCAAAAACCGGCAAGTGGAGCTGATGCCGCGAAGAGAAAACTTAGTAGAGGGAAAGATGCGTCCGTCAAGAGAGTGATCACATGTCATGTGATACGTGTAGGCGGCAATACGTGGTAATCAGGAGGCGCGACATGCAAACAAGAGTGCACATCACCATGCAGCTGAGCTTTTGAGGCATCTAGCAAGCCACTCGCATCCAGGAACCGCCGTTTCAGGCTGTTGCGAGCCGGGGCAGGGAAAGTCATGTTGTGGTTCCACTGGATGACCGCACTGCAGCGTCAGATCTCCGACATGCAACCTGCCTCGTACGAGAGTGCAGCTAGTCTTGGCTCTTGATAATGATTGCGCATCCTGCAGTTGTGCACTGCGCCAATTCGGTGCCATCTCCGAGCATCCCCTCTGCCAGTCTGCCATCGCTGGGATGCAACCCGGCCAGACCATGCAGGCCCCATTCGCCTTGTGACCAGGTGGCTCCAAGTCTGGGAAGGCTAAGTTTCGATGCCATCATTACGCGAGAGGCAAATCCTCATCCACATCGTAGTCTTCGTCCTCGTCCTCACCACCCGTTGCTCGAATACGTACCAGCTCCTGGTACATGGCTGTGGTGACTGCCGTGCCTCCTTCCTGCAGAGCCAAAAGCCATTCCAGTGCCTTCTGCCACTGGGCGCCGCAAGCAGAAATCGCAGGGCAAACGTCTTCATCGTCCAGGGAGTCGAGGTCCTGTTCCGAAAGCCAGGTAAAGGCAGCCTCCCAGCCGTCGCACTGCTCCCGCTCTGCCAATATTCTGATTTGTGCCAAGTTCAAGAAGTAGTTAGTTGGCGTCGGTTGCCCCTCAAACTCAGCAAGAACAGCTGCGGCCTGCTGCCATTGCTGGGCACGAACACACGACATCCCGATAGCACCCAGCACCACTGGAACGTCCCATGCTACCTGCGATGCCTGTGCGTCAACGAGTAGTTGCAGCCCGTGTTCCCACAAAGCCTCCTTCCTGCACATGACGGCCAGCTGTCGGTAGGTGATTTTGTTGGGGTGAAGGCCCTCCTCCATCATCCGATGGCAGAGATTAAATGCTCTGCTCCATTCAGAGGCCTTTGCACAGGCGCAAATGGTCCAATTGTAGGTGTCTACCGTTGGTTGCAAGTCTCTCGGGGCCATGGACGCAAGGAGCGACAGTGCACGAGCCCATTCTCCAGTGGGTTGCATGGCACTGATTGCGACGGTGCAGTGACGAGCAGTAATCTTCACGCTTATCTCTGGTAGATTGCCCAGAAGATGTAGCGTCTGGACCCACTGAGCCGAGAGACTCACAGCCTTCATGGCCGCAGCCATGATGGACTCATCGGCCTGTAGCTGTCGTCGTTGCAGTTTGGTCACGAGGAGCAACGCTCTCTCCCAGCGTCGCTGCGCGCCACATTCTGCGATTGCAGACCGGAAGCCGTCTTTCGTGGGTCCCAGGCCAAGCTCCATGAACAAAGAGACATCTGTGGGCTGTGCGCGGCATTGGGAGGCTGTTGAACGACTTTACACTGCGACGTCATTGCCCACTATCGACATGTCCGACATGAATCGAACTGGTTGCACACACACATGGCAGTTACTGTCCCTCAAGAACCAATGGCACCACGGCTCCCGCTCTCTTGATACCTCCTGATGCTCTTTTTCGGCGCGACCCGCAAAGATGGTTGCCACACGGCAGTCGTGTCTTTAACCGTGTCGCAATCTCGTCGTGGCTTGGTTCACTCGTCATGTTTGTCCGAGAAGCACGTAGACTCGTAGACCACATCAAATGCCTCGGAGCCAGCATTTACAGAAGCTTCTGGAATGAACCTTGGCCGAGGCTCTGGTCGAGCAAAGCATAGCAAAGCTGTGGGTGATCGCCACTCCGCCACCGATGCCGTGACTGTCATCGACTCCTATTCGGCTCGCAAGTGACACGGAACAAAAAACAGCTTCCTGCGTTGGCCATGTGATCTGGAACGAGCACAGCAAGACTCGACCTGATCCATCGTGCTCTCGGCAAGCGAACGACTAAGGGGTTTGCCATGTTACGGTTCTTCGACACCTCGAACTGGCCGTTTCTCGAGCATAATCAGTGTTTGTCTACCGCCAAATTTTCTATGTATACCTCAACATGGTTCTACTGCTGGAGCGCTTATAAGGATACGAAAGTGAGCAAGCAGTTTGGTTGTTTTCGGCTTTCACCATGCCGCCCTGTCCCCCCTCCGCACAACCTCGTTCACTCTCCAATCGCTGATTGTCGGTTTATGTTTTCGCACCTCACTGCGACTATGACAAAACATGCCGCAGCGAGGCAAAACCATCATTTCGCGACACACCGATCAGCAACGAACGGTTGAAATGGGAGGCTCGCATACCCTTTGCTAGCATCTTGCTTTTCACAACTTGAGGGGCGGGGCCAAGGGAACGTCAGCTAGCCTAGGCTTGAGGGACAGCAATCGACACAGAGCTGACGAAGCAGGCTCCACATCCAACCACATCAGCAACGGATCAGCAAACGCAGCGGAAACAGAGATGGCATCATCAGCACATCCAGTCGCGTCGGCATTTCAGCCTAAAATCCTGTACGACCACAGGTGGTATGATAAGTACTTACAGCAATGGCATGGTGGCATGGTCACATGTGCATGCTCCGTTGCCCACTTATGTCTCAAGTGGTTCAAGACACCATAGCTTTTTCTGCGCAGCAGTGAAAACAGCCTGCTGTACGTGCAAAGGCAAGTCATTAGGTCTAACGGCCTATACTGAACCCACATCCTCCCATTGGAGGTGGGGTTCATATCTGGGGGCAGTCTTCTGGTAGCGGAGCCCGTGTTGGGCTCGTCCCCCCGTTATACTGCCACAGCGGTCGGCTCCGGCCAATCGTTTCCCAAGGCGGGCAGAGGTTGCACTATGTCACCCTCCTATCATCCTCCCACAGCAGTGGACATGACGGCAGCAACAACTCCTCCGGAGGATACTCGGAGGATGAACCCTCCCTCTCAACGGCCATATGCCGCACAATCCTTTGCGACGACTGACGAGGTACTCGGCCATTTAGGCATAACGCCCAACATAGGGAAGCATCTGATGGCACCACTTCGTGGTTTGAGTACGAACGATATTACAACGTTGGACGAAGAAAAGACAAGACCGTCCCTGAAAACACGGCTCCCCGGCATCGCTTGCCCCAAAAATGGAGTAGGATACTTCAAGACAAAGATGCGTCCATGTTTCGTCAAGGGATAACTGCGTTTTCCTGTGGCGCTTCCTCGGCCTATTCAAGGCGTGGAAGCGCAACCAAGACTTCGTGACTGGGATTGCCAAGTTCGAGATCGTCCTTCATCGAGTTCATCCTCATGGGTGGACGTCTTACCAGAGGTAACTCTGGAAGGTGACAATCTTGAGTTTCTTGCTGCACTAAGACGGGATCCGACATTCGCGCAACTTCGCGAACCGGCCGACCAAGCCGTATATGCGGCATTATGCGGCGACGCATTTTCCACAATGGAATCAGGAACGCATGGAAGTCTATCGCATATTCTGCCCACTGTATGATAATATCTTTCTCTTCTTTTCCTAGTGCAGTCCGACCAGAATGAGAACCAGCGAGAAAGATTGGTATCATCCCTGACCAATCAAGGTTACCGAATTGAGACCTATACGTACCTTGCGGTATGTTCGACCATGTTTGATCAATTGCGACAGCACGAACTGGTCTACAGGATCCTAACATTCGGCATTACCTCTCACAAGAAGGGTCGCCAGGGAAGAAGAGATCAACGCCGCAGGCGTGGAGGCCGCAATCATCTCATCCTTGACCAGGGAGAATACGACGGAGCAGATCGACTCTGGCTCCAAGACGAGGATACCTTTGATGAAGGTTTCCTCGCCCTCGAGGATGAATCAGTCGTTTAGTTGATGGATGAAAATGAGGCCTTTGTTGCAAGGAGATTTAAGAAGGCAAAATGACAAAGACCAAGAATGCGTCCTGGCTCCCCGGGAAGAGCAAAAAAACGCAAGCGCAGACCAAGAGGCCCCTTTAGGTCTTATCGCGGAAAAGGAGGCAGATGCACACGATCCAACCGATCCCAGCTATTACTGCAAAGGAAAAAGGAAAAGTTAAGGCTAAAGGCGGTAAAGGCAAAGGAAAGGGAAAGGACAAAGGTGACAAAGGAAAGTCCTTTAAAGGAACAAAAGGTAAAGGCAGGGGAAAGGGTTCGGCGAAGGCCGCATCCTCCACAGGGCGATTCCCCTGGAGCCTACGAAGCTACCGCCTCACCGGGCTGGGATGAGCGGCACGAGGACAGTTGATACCTGATTCCGGTTGGACCTATGCCGCATACGATGAACATCAATCATATACGTATTACTCGTATGCCTCAAAGGCAAGGACACGGAGAAAGAAGGAGTGCACTAGCCCATCTAGCCCACCACCATCCCCTACATCCTCCGTGTAGGTACTAGCTAGAGTAGTCGTACTAACCGAGCAACGACAGCGAGCTAACAAGCAGTAGCGCACGACAACTCTCCTTTTTCATGGATGTGGCATAAATCCCAGCTAGCCTGGAGATTGTCGCTAGCCTTTGGCTAGCCCTCCCCAGGGTGGGTTGGGTGGGTACTTCAAAATTACCCCCCCAATGGGGGACTTTATCCAGAATGGCCACGGAAGTGTACAAGGTTCCTCGCCATTCCAAGTCATGCTATCCAAGTCTTGCAAGCTGGCACTCCTAGCAAGAGCAATATAGAAACGAAACACCTACGATGGTTTCGGTGGGAAGATTATCGGGCTAGCACACATAGTCGTAACTCGTTCCTCGTCACGAGGTACGTGCACTAGCCCATCTAGCCCACCACCATCCCCTACATCCTCCGTGTAGGTACTAGCTAGAGTAGTCGTACTAACCGAGCAACGACAGCGAGCTAACAAGCAGTAGCGCACGACAACTCTCCTTTTTCATGGATGTGGCATAAATCCCAGTTAGCCTGGAGATTGTCGCTAGCCTTTGGCTAGCCCTCCCCAAGCGCAGCCTCTCAGGCTACCAGGGATCTAGCCTACGGACCTTCGGGCCAAAACGCGACACCCTCGCCGGTGCCTCTCGCTTCCGCACCCCTAGCTCCCGGTAGAAGCTATCGGAGTGCGCGAGTAGCCGGTCCAACATCCTCCAACGGAGTTCATCCCTGTTGAGGTCTATCCTCAAGCCGGGGACAAAAGCCCCGAACTCCTCGTTGGTGAGGTCGTCAGCTAGCTGGTTGAGATCTCCGGAGTTCATCCCTGTTGAGGTCTATCCTCAAGCCGGGGACAAAAGCCCCGAACTCCTCGTTGGTGAGGTCGTCAGCTAGCTGGTTGAGATCTCTCCGTATCCACTGTAGCTGTAGCTCACAGTTCCTGTGGGATAGCTCTTCGGCCGTCTCCATCAGGATTAGCATGGAAGGATACTTTGTCTCGTCATAGCCTTCTTCAGGAGGGACTCGTGGGACTTGTTATCCGTATAGCCCCTAATGGCCACTCGCGAGGTTTTCCTCTCCTCGCCCTCCGAGACCCAGAGGCGTATCCCGACGAGGGTCGCTAGCAACTCTAGCGCAGCTATCACCTTCTTCGGGTCTCCTTTGGAGAAAGCCCAAGGAGCCCAGGACCTATCCACCTCGAGGGAGAACCAAGCTTGCCAGAGTCTAGCTCTAAGAAGCCCCCTATCCATGCCCTCTCGGCCTTAGCATCGGTGTAGAAGTTCAGAGGAGGTAGCCCGCGAATTAGCCGTACAGGTCCCGAGGTCAGCTTCAGCTTCTCTTCTAGCCAGCAGGTCATGAGCACCCGAAGCATGGTGAGTATCACAAGTAGCCCATCACGTCCTTGGATAGCCGCAGACCAGGCGTGGAGAGGTCCTAGGAAGGGCCTCTCCCAGTCGAGGGCAATCGCCGCGAAGCCTAGCCGGCCCACCTTGAAGGGGTAGCCGAGCACTGAGAGGAAAAGGTAGCTCAGCAGTATCCCTTGCCTGCCCTTGGCACCTATCCCTAGCGACTCGAGGTCGTCCGCGTAGAGGAGCATGTCCATGCGAGAGCCGGGGCCAAGCAGGTGGTGCGTAGCCCGGATACTGCGGGGATAGCCCAAAGGTGCCCACCTTGTTGACGTAGACGATCTGGCTATCCGGGTCGCCCGGCACAGTCTCTTCTTCGTCTATCTGACAACCCATGTAGCCATGCTCGCTAGCCTGGTGCTTGTATCGCCTGTGGGCCTTCGAGATGTCGCCAACGACCGAGTAGGCCACCTCGCCCTCCGACTCAAGCTCCCTAAGAAGTTGCTTCTTCTCCCTAGCCCCAGGTGCGCGGAGCTTATCCCAGCATTTTATCCGGTTGTTGACCTTGACGCCATGGGTGGCATCATGGATTCTCCTCTTCTTATCCTTTTCCTCGTCCTGACTATCACCGCCAAGGCCGCAATCGCCCGGTCCTCGCCGAACCTCGCCTTGAGCTCGCCGAGGGTCATCTTCTCCATGAGCCCCTCCTTGACGTCCTCCTCGAACTTATCCCGAACGAAGGCGCGGTGGTCCTTAACCGAAAAGCAGTTGGGAACCCACGCTAGCCCCGGCTCCCAAAGGAGGTCCTCTAGCCTCCAGGAAGTCTGCTCCTCAAACACGTGACGAGTCCTGGGTAGCCCTTCGAGGGTCCCAAGGGTAGCCGGCAGGAACTCTCTATCCGGATCGCCAGCTATCTCCAGGATGACACGAAGTAGCCGAAGACGTAGGGGCTGGCCCTCCGCAATTATCTACGAGGCCGGGCTCGCTCTTATCCTGTCCTCAGCTGGAGGATCTCCTAATTGATAGCCTCGTCTTTCACCAGGTTGCATCCTGACTCGCCCAGCTCTGCCATCCGGAAGGCCTCCTTCTCCAGCTCATCCTCCGAACCAGTCTTCGCCAGGACGATCTCCCTGATCTTCCCACGTAGCCATCGCCAGGAAGGGTCGTCGGCATAGCCCCGCCGATCCCTGGGCCAGCAACCGGAAAAACATAGCCCGCCACCGTCGTGGTAGTCCTTAGCCCCATCGGTCTGAAAGCATCGCCTCGGCTTGCCAGTTCCCCCATGTATCCTGTCGCCTTCTGGTTCGGTGGTGATGTAGCCCAGCTCGGCCACCGGCTTATCCTGTTTCACGTCCCCCTTCTCCGCAGGAGCTGTCGTAGCAGACGTGCAGCAGGTAGCCAAGGCCAATTGAGCTAGCCATTCACAGAATTTGGGCGGCCAGACGCCGCCCGCCGTCTTGGCGATCATAGCCGATAGGGCCGCCGGCTACGGAGCAACCGCCTCCGGCTAACTGACCCGGCTCTGGGCTACGCTCCTCCAGGCTACGAGCGCTTTTCCTCTTTTCTGGAAAGGATACAGCCGGAGGCCTGGCAGCATTCCTTCGGCGATTGGCGGCTACTTTTTCCCGCGAGGTGGTTGTCGACCTTGTGGATAGTTCCCGTGGGCGCCGCTACGACCTCACAAAGTCTAAGGTCCGGCGACGATACCTCGACCTGGTCGAGCAGGGCTACTATGACATGATTTTCATGAAGCCGCCGTGTGCTACCTTCTCTCGGGCGACCTGGGCTAACTTCTCGGGTCCGCGACCCGTCCGCAGCTTCGCCAAGCCTCGGGGAGAGGATATTCTCACGGCGAAGGAAAAGAGACCGAGCTATTGCTGGCAACCTTTTTGCTGATTTTTGTTGGGATACGGCTAAATTAGCTGCGCACGGTTCGGCTACTTTCCTGCTGCTGGAGCAGCCGGAAGACCTTGGGGCGATGCCGGCAGGGCCGCACCAGGACGAGAGACCGGCTAGCATGTGGCAGTGGCCGCAACACCAAGAGCTCCTACGGCTAGGCCTCACTTCTGCGGCCTTCCACCGGGATAATTTTGTTCCGGGCGAGCTCAAGCCCACAAGGATACTTGTGAAGACACACTTGCAGCTACCTGACCTCTTCTCTCATCTCGGAGGATGGAGAGGGTAGCCGAGTTTGAACCAACAATCAGAACACGCTAGCCGCCTGGTCTGGGCGGTCAAGGATACGGTCGTTGAAAGGCTATCTTGGAAGCCAGGGCCCCACGCTATCTGGCGGCCATGCTGGCGCGCTGGGAGAGGATAGTCCTGGATAGCTCAAGGGGCATTGGCTGGAGGATATGGGCCTGGGCCAAGCTGGTCAAGGTCTGGAATGGTCTCCGTTGGTCGGACCTCCAGGCTATATGATCCCTGAGCAGATCACCTTCGCGAAGGGAGGCTAACTACCGTCCTGCGGAGGACGAAGACCACGAAACCTACTCGCAGGATAAAGGAGTTGCGGGTCTGCATCTCGGAGAAGGCCTACTTCGAGACACCGGCCTGGCCAGGCGAGGGCTTCAACCTTGTGAAGGGCTATGGGCTACCCCCGGCTAAAGGAGAACGGCCAGCTGGAGAAGAAGATGGCTACCTACGCGGACGCGATGGTGGCTACCGCCCGGCTGCTGGTGAAGGCAGGCGCGCCAATCGTGGCGAGAAGCTACAGTGAGAGAGCCGTGCTTCCCCACCGGGCTAGCGCTCAAGCCGATCCCGCCAGCCGACAAGGATATGCTTGGCCGTTGGAAGCCCGAGGGGTCGGATATCTACATGAGGGCCTATGGCGGCAGGGTGGCACGGCTACAGGCTATCTATGCCCAGGCAGCCCGCAGCGAAGACCGGAGATAGCCACCGGACTGGAACAGTGGCTAGTCAGGACGGGCAAGCTTGGAGAGGAAGGCGCAGGGCGCCTGGCGAAGGAGCTGAAGGCGGACTGGGACGCGGAGATCATCGGCGAGACCGTGGTGGACGCGGAGATTTCGGAAATTTGGCGGAGCATAAGGAGAACGACGTCGACATCCAGACAAGATTGGGGGCCCTTAGCCCTTGGACCCTTCTCTCCAGGTCCGAGGCTTCACGGGCCTCCTGTATCCATGCATAGATAGACCGCCTCCGCCACTCCTGTTCCTAGCCTCCTCGTCCCAACATTGTAGCAGTACCTCCTGCCATTTCTCCTGGGAAGTCGCCCAGGTTGGTAGGAGGACTAGCCGGCAACACGTCTCCGGTCCCCAACCCGGCCGTTGCCGTCGGGGGCGGCACCGAGACTGCCGGACTACTCGCCACCGCCAAGGGACTAGCACGGACAACGGTCTGCGCGCTATCCCTGGTCCTCTCCGAACACGCCGAGGCTATCGTAGTAGCCGGGGAGCGCGGGGAGGAAGCCATTTCGCGTGGCTCCTAGCCACGTTCCCTTTCCTACTCCCCCTACTTCAAAATTACCCCTCCGATGGGGGACTTTATCCAGAATGGCCACTGAAGTGTACAAGGTTCCTCGCCATTCCAAGTCAGTCATGCTATCCAAGTCTTGCAAGCTGGCACTCCTAGCAAGAGCAATAGATAGCAATAGAAACTTCGTTTCTAGCCGAAACACCTACGATGGTTTCGGTGGGAAGATTATCGGGCTAGCACACATAGTCGTAACTCGTTCCTCGTCACGAGGTACGAGAAGAACACAAAGGTCAATTGGAAGAGGCACAGACCAGACCGCTCGCAACACCACCGTGTCGAACTCTTTGGAGAGTTACACATCATTGATCCCTCATCAGGGAAGAGAGCCTGAGATTGAAATTGCCACTGCAGTCTTCCCTCTACGGCACACAGTGCTGTCGGCTCTGACTGAATGCGTCAATCTTGACCGGACCCCTACCTATGTCATTCTTGACTCAGGTTGCACTCGTGCCATGGGTTCTCGTTATGCCGTCAATCGACTCACCGAGGCAGTGGAAAATTACGCTCCAGGCAAGATTGAGTTCACGTTTTCACCTTGAAACACGAAGTCCCGTACTGACACTGAAACAGCTGTCATCAAGGAACATGTCACTCTATGGTTCAATACCACGCCAAGGCGTGATACAGCCATTGAGATGCTTGACCAAAGTCGTGTTCCCATCCTGCTCTCCATCAAACAGATGCGGAATCTAAGAATGACTCTTGAGTGTAGCCCAACTGCAGATCTCGCAACCCGCGAATCTTGCTCTACAAGACACCTCTTCCGATCAGTACCAACAACCATTTGGTGCTTGATCGTTCGAGTTTTACTTCCACCCGGAAGAACTCATAAAATGCTTCCAAATCCTTCGAAGCCACAGCATCAGCATTTGGTGCACGAAGGAAAATTCCTGAAGGAAGATGTCCTGCATGTGAAGGACAGAAAAGGAAACATACCTTCGATGGAAGCCGTGACAAAGGTCCTGGCTCAGTGGAGTCGCCACCTCCGAAGGAACCATCAGCACCTTCGACAGCACCTCCTGAGGGAACTTCTGCTGAAGGGACCTCAGCACCATCTTCTGGATCAGGAACACCAACAACAGGAGAAACTTCTGCTCCTTCGACAGAAGTCTTCAAGACTTCAAAAGGGGTAACA
This sequence comes from Symbiodinium sp. CCMP2592, assembly GCA_905221615.1. NCBI lineage: Eukaryota > Dinophyceae > Suessiales > Symbiodiniaceae > Symbiodinium > Symbiodinium sp. CCMP2592. The sequence continues at coordinate 340,630 of CAJNDT010003057.1, read as the reverse complement.
GGGTTGATGGAGAAAACTGGCCCTGCCTGCTCCGGTCAAGGCAGGAGCACGAACCAGACTCCTCCACAGGAGAAGAAAGAGTTATCCATGAGGAGGAACCTGCACCAGCAGAAGCTCCTTCAATTCCTCTGGCACTCAGAAGAATCGATGGAAAGCTCAAGGACCCCGTAGAGCTCTAAAAGCTTCACCCCAAGCGTCGACATATGAGCTTTGAGCAATTCAAGCGAAGAACTGCAGCCTTCCAGACTCCGAAGGGAATTTATGACATTTATGAACAACTGGTTAAGAAGTGCTTCATTTGTCAAGAGCGCAAGAAGGCTCCTTCGAGAGCAGGATCTCAGGACTTCGGTCTGAAGCCTTCGGAGATCTAACCTTCGCTGATCATGGTGAGTTGCCTACGCCTGGCAAAAAGGAGAAGCTATATGTTATGTTTCTGGTTCTTTATGACGGAGACACAAACCTCGTTACGGCAGGTAGTCCAGGATAAGGAAGATGTGACGACAATGTCACACATGACAGAGTACTTCGGGAAGCTTCTAAAAGGTTGTCGTGGCAGATCAAGCATTTATGACTCAACAAATGGAAGCATATTACAATAGGCAAAACATCAAACCCGTCGCAACAGGGCCTGGAACTCCTTGGTCGAATTGAGCAGAAGCAGCCGTAAGATTGCTGAAACATCAGCTCATATGCTTCAGACCACACATGTCATCAGGGTTATGAACCTTTCAGCGGTATCGTTATGAAGTATGCCAATTTGGTACGCCAGGCGTGCCTAGCCAGAAACTCCTCTGTCACTTATGGAAGAGTAACACCTTTGGAATTGGCATTCGGCAGGAGACCAAGAGATGTTCTCACACCTGAGAACGCAGAGCCAAACCAGCTCACTGTGAATCCTGCAGACCAAGAGGGTACCGCTCGTGATGACGTGAGAGAATTGGCAAACAAGGCCTACCAAGAGGGACACTAATCCGACGATCTTCGCAGAGATTTTGCTTCACGTCTCTCCATGCCTCAAGGACCCTTCCTTCTTGGAGAAAAGGTACGTTATCGGTCTAATTATCGACACAACCAAAATCGGATCCACAGGTTCCACACAAGCAGCACGGGTCAAGGGAAAGGTTGTCTCCGAACTCGGAGGATCAATGGTTGGAGTCGGTCTTGGCACGAGAATTGCACGTGTCAATATTTGCAAACTTCGGAGAAACTATGACATCACGTCAGACGTTGCGATTCCCCTAGCATCACCAGGGGCATCCCTTTCATCCGAAGGATCACACCATGCAAGTTGCATGGTACCCTTTGATGCTGCACTGACGTCAACTGACTTAGCACCACCACACCATCACTGCTACTGGCAGGTGACATCTTGAGGAAAAATTGACTACTTGGAGCTATATGGAAGCTCCTCCAGAATGAGTCACAAGGCGGCTCTTACTGGTCTGAGAGTAGGTCAGCCTGTAGATCTCAGGAGTGGTCTTGATCTTGAGCGGCCGAGGCCGTGCAAAACCTCTACAGATCATAAAAGACCAGGAGCCGACCATCATCGTTATGTCCCCTGACCAGTCACAGCGGTCGAGCTGGCATTCCCAATGAAAGAAAGGCCCTCAAAAAGGGTTGGCGATTCTGCAGCTTTGTGAGTCTGACCACCAAACCAGGCTTGGCAGGTACTTTGTACTGGAAAACCATATTATAGCAGACTCTGGTCTACTAAGGAGGCAAAAAATGCTTTCAAAGCCAAGAATCTCCTACGAGGTCTGTATAACTTGCAGGCTTATGGTATGAAAGATCCCAAAAGACATTACCAAGCCTCGCCGGCCACTTTCACGCATAACCTGCCACCGCAGGGGCTGTCTCCCATTCAACGGAGCTCCATAACTACAAAAACCCCAGAGCTCTCTCCCAAGAGTGACTCGGGTGTTCTTACGGTCGTGACAGACTTGTTGCAATTCTCTGGAGACGATTGTCTCCGAGGAATTTCTGTACTCCTTTGTAAAGAGTACTCTCATCTTTCTTTCGACAAACCCTGTCAAGGATTCTAGACTAATGCAGGACGGTAAGATCATGTCCATGATAGCAGCTAGCAAGGGTTAAATGCCACTGCATGATTCCAAGCCATCGCCGCCCCTTGATGCATTGGTCTCAGAGATTACTCATCTCCGATCCCGGCTCCTTCCCGGAGCAGGACTTGAGCAGTGTACACTGTACAGAGGTACTCTCGGGGTCCACAAGGCACTCGCAAGTGCCACAGATGGCGTCTTAGTCTTCTGGAACAGAAAGCATCCTGGGAAGACTCTTGTTTCCTGCCAGCCACATCAGGTGGCGTGGAACCAAAAAATCACCCAACAACATTCTCGGGGGTGCTGTTTCAAATGACAGATGGCAAGACCGCTCTAGCGGTGTGTCCACCTCCGGATGTCATCATGCCGCAAGCGGAAGTATCTCCTTCCGACCCATCCGAACCGATGATGAGTACCCCGCTCTGGCGTCTCATCAGACGACGCGGTCATGCCGGATCCCGATGTGGATATGCCGGCGATTCCACCGCCGCGTCTTCCTCCTCCTGGTCATCCTCTTCCGGGTCCTTCTTCGGAAGTCTGTTCCTGCTGGGTTAAACCTCGCGTGCATCCATCTTCTTAAACTTCGTCTCCTCGGCGTCTGGGGGGTGACGTCTCGCCAAGGTCTTCATCAGACAGAAAGGTTTCGCCACACAAACAGAAGTCGCCACCTCAAGCGCCGACTCCTTCGCCGAAACCCAAGGCCCTTCCAAGGACCTGTTTCACCTCTCCAAGGAGAAGGAGAAGAGTCGTCTTCGGCCGAACTAGTGCCAGATGATCCTGGCCAACCGTCACAGCTTCCTGACACCTCTGGATCTCCAGAACCGGAGAGTGATGCAGAGTCTGACGGTACGCGATATAACTCGGAGGAACAAGGAGACCTTGTCATTGAACAAGATCGGACTCTGCTAACAGAGAAACAAAAGCTGCGCTTCTCAATGCCCCGAAAAATGAGTGGCAGCCCGGTAGATGGGCGAGACGTAACTTCACGTGTGTATATATATATATATATACACAAACAAATCAATATGCTCGTTTGTAGGGTTGGATCCGCGGGGGCTGGATCAGTGGGCTTGGCAAAAACCAAAGTTATCAAAATCAGAAGTCAACCTGAACAAAGACTTATTGGATACGTTACGACACGGTAGGTTTGTCCAGAATTAATGTAACTGGAGATTTGCAGACACTGAAAATTGTTGAGAAAACCATGAAAAAATGTAGTATTATTTCTGTCCAAGCCGGTGTGTGAACAGAGCAACCGGAAGCTGTGCCATTCCAGTGACCCCTTGCACCGACATTGGCACGTCGGGCAAGGTCACACTAGATGGCTGGCCTTTGTGTCCCCAAGCAAGGAAACTTGATGGCTCTTCGGGTGAGAGCCCGGCAACACCAACAGGTTTTCGCAAGGCTGAGGACGTCTGTGCAAGAGCCGGCAGAAGCTGCAAAGGTGTGACTCCCAAATTGTCAACAAGAAATTGTTCCTCAAGTGTGTTCACTTGTGCCATGCCACTGACAACCTGTTTAAAGCCCCAGCTCTTCTCTGTCCAGATGCACATCAATGAACGTTCTCTTCAGATACTCGCGCGCGAATGCGCGCGGGCGCGCGCGCACATGCGCGCATGAGTAGATTGAAAGTGCAACAGCAATTGTGTTCCAAATTGACAATTCTCAGCTTGTTCATCAGTGAAATACAGTCTAAAACTGTTCCCTTAACAGGTTTCTATACATTTTTGATGAACTTTTGATGAACTTTTGATGAACTTTTGATGAACTTTTGAGAATTTTTGAGAACTTTTGATATTTTCGACGGTTTGATGACATTTTGATGACATTTTGATGAACTTTTGATGAACTTTTGATGACTTTTTGATATTTTCGAGGTTGACAGAAATGTAGTTTTTGCTATTTTGGAAGGTGACAGAAATGTAATTCCAATGCTTGCAGCTTCTGGCTCCGGTTTCCATTGGTAGCTTCGGGTTTGGGGTTTTTTTCAGAGTTTGCCTGCCTACCACAGAACGTGCATTGATTGTATTGGTGATGGCTATATACAAAGTCGATGCATTCAGAGGTGGCTTGACTCAAATGTTTCCAGGGGTTTGCATTGGTAGCTGAGCTTTGATTCCAACCCTTGCAGCTTCTGGCTCTGTTGCAGATTGTCAGAAATCTGACAAGTTAGGTGAAATGACAGTGGGTGCTGGAAAATTATTGGTAGTGGAGCTTTACTCTTGCATTCAAATTGGTATCGGAGCCATTGGTAGCTGAGCTTTCATGCAAAGAAGCTGACTGTAAAATGCTTTGGTTTCAGAATTGAACCAGAATTGAAGCAGAACGCGTGCAATCAGCCAGTCCTTCTGGAATGATGCAAATACATGTCTGCCGACAACGATGTGCACATTTGAGACAGGTTTAGCGAGAATGTAAATGCATTGAACACTTCGTCGAAATGCATTTCTGGCGAGCCGATGTTGCATTGAAATCAAATTTGTGCACGCTTTTCTAGACTAAGAATGCATTGCAAGCAAACCGAAATGACAGACGAAATGCATCCAGTTGTGCTGGAACTGTTGTCAAAATGCACTTTGAGATGCTGTCTGGCACATGTTGAATGCATCCAGCATCTGCATTTTGTGAGCTGGTAATGCATTTGAAATGAAGGTTTGGACGTCCGTTTTGGATCCGAAATGCATTGCAAGCAAACCGAAATGACAGACGAAATGCATCCAGTTGTGCTGGAACTGTTGTCAAAATGCACTTTGAGATGCTGTCTGGCACATGTTGAATGCATCCAGCATCTGCATTCTGTGAGCTGGAAATGCATTTGAAATGAAGGTTTGGACGTCCGTTTTGGATCCGAAGATGCATTGCAAGCAAATCGAAATGACAGACGAAATGCATCCAGTTGTGCTGGAACTGTTGTCAAAATGCACTTTGAGATGCTGTCTGGCACATGTTGAATGCATCCAGCATCTGCATTCTGTGAGCTGGAAATGCATTTGAAATGAAGGTTTGGACGTCCGTTTTGGATCCGAAATGCATTGCAAGCAAACCGAAATGACAGACGAAATGCATCCAGTTGTGCTGGAACTGTTGTCAAAATGCACTTTGAGATGCTGTCTGGCACATGTTGAATGCATCCAGCATCTGCATTCTGTGAGCTGGAAATGCATTTGAAATGAAAGTTTGGACGTCCGTTTTGGATCCGAAATGCATTGCAAGCAAACCGAAATGACAGACGAAATGCATCCAGTTGTGCTGGAACTGTTGTCAAAATGCACTTTGACATCCTGTCTTGCAGGTGTTGAATACATCAAATATTGGTTGGAATTATGACAAATGTATTTGGTCACAGCCGAGACCACCATCACAACTCCTTCATCCACTTGTCAGTTGTAATTCAGAACGAGACAAGGATAGGACTGAGACTCTTTCTCCGAACACAGTCATCATGGAACCACATGACTGTGCAATGCAACACCACGTCTGCTGCTTTCTTCAACTTGTCTGCAAGGTGGAACATGACAGTGAAGCTCACATGCAACTCTCAATGGGCATCTGCACAATTGTTTTGGTCACGAATCAGGCAGCTGGCTGAATTGATCGAATTACAAATTGAGAATCATTGCTGTGCAAGCATTGCCAATATTGCAGCATGGAGGACAAGCCCCATCAGCTGCGAGGCGGAAGGATTGAGTTTCATGAGCGCTTTGAAGTTGTAGACCTTATCCTCCCAGTCTTGTTTTCTTTCTCCAAGCATTGGGCGTGGAACCAGGCAGCTCATCAAGTCAAAACCGACACAGCCATAAAGTGGAGCCGAGTCATCGATCAATCGCTTGTTCATCCGCCAAAGTTTGGCCAGTCGGCGTTCCTGGGCAGCTGCCTCATCGCCCATGTTGCAGCTCGACTTGCTACAAAGAGTGCTCCTCCTCTTGAACCAAAACACTGCAGGAACATTGTGATATTGCGAGTGATGACATTGACATGAAGCACACCGATGACAAAAACATCAAACAGAACAAGCCAGCATCCACTGAAAATCATGTTTGGAATTGTCACAACATGCTGTACATTCAATCTGTTTTGCTGGGGGCCGGCCCACTGACGATTTGCATCATCTCCTTAGTACAAGTGCGGGCGCATTTAGGAAAAGAACACACACACACACACCCAGCTCCACAATGCAAATCTGTGTGCAGGGCTTGTCTGTCTATCACACAAAGCTCTGGATAACAGGGATTTACAAATCACAAGCACTGGCAAAGATGTGAAGCCTTGCAACACAAAGAGATGTTTTGCCAGCAATGCCACAAGATGCCAGCAGAATCAGTGAAACGGAATCAATCCTCATCACCTTCTCCATTTAATTCACCACGTTGTTGGGAATCAGCTGTGGACCTCCGTCTGACGTCGTCAAGGGTGGTACGCCTTATATCCGTCTCGTTGTACCAATCCACTATGCACAGTGTGCAATAATGGACTTGGTGTCCCCATTTTGTTCTCATGCAAGGTTGATCGTGCATCTCACAATTGAACAAACAGCTTCCTCCACAATCGCGATGACCACCGGGAGACAAAGAAGCTCCTGCTCGGTGTGGACAAAATCGGTTCCCCATTGCAATGGGCGAACCAGCAGCAGCAAGTAGCCCTATTGCAAAGAAGCTTCACTGACTCACTTGACAAATAGTAATGCTGCGAATCAGCACAGACCGACAGGTGACAGTGTCCTATTTAACATTCTGAGAGCACTCAACTGGTCTCCGATCAAGCATGGCACATCTTCCTGAAGAATTGTACACATCACAGACTTTTTGACAAACACGCACACACTCTCTCTGGAACTGTTCTCCTGGTCTGGTCCACACTGCGAAAGCAAGTGACTGAAAAGAAACATTGAAGTGTTTTGGAAACCTCTGCAAGGTCCAAGTTCATTCACTCAGATGAACATCAGATTGAACTTCATCTCGTTGAGATGCTGTGTCACAGCTGACAATTGCTTCCAATTGTGTGACACGATTCCGTAAGGAAATAATGGCTTCATCAGTGCTTGTGATGAACTCACTCAGCAATCGCCAAAATTGTGGGTTGTTGCCAAATTCAACAAAGCCCGGGCTATTCGATGACACAGCTGATGACTCAGACGCAGGAGATTCTGTCGCCACCTCCGCCAAGACCCGCAGAAGAGCGTCGGCACGCTCTGCTCTCCTCTCCAGAACCCTCTCCACTGCATGTTGCGACATGCTGTGCTCACTAAGTAGGACTGGCAATACGCTTGAAGCCACAAACCTGCAGAATGGTTCAATTCCACTCACATACCAAAGCATTACCGGCAGGTCAAGAAATTTGAACAGGAGACTATACACTGCATTATTTATTGGGACACAATGAATACCAATAAGCCAGACTTAATAATCATGCAGAACGGCCTCCCAAACTAACCCAAGGGCCGCCACGGTGTGGGTTCCCACACTCATTGTGGAAGCACTGCCAGCAAGCACATTAGCTCATTGTCCTGCTCAGGTTGCACCCCCAACCTGTTGGCCACAGCAGTGCTGTGCTTATTAGCACAGGCCCTGGGTGCCCCACACCCGGCCAGCGGTGTGAAAGGGTGACTGGAGCGGGTGGTCACCCCTCTTGGTAGGGCCAGACTTCTGCTGCCGAGCTGCACGACTATTAACTCGAACACATCTGCAGACATGCACAATTTGCCGAACTACACTGTTCTGCCAATTCTGTTTTGCACACACAGACATTCATCAGTGGCAGTGAAACCTTGTCAATCTAAGGATTACTACGAACAATTCTCACAACATGACCTGTGGCATAGCTTGTCACCGGAAAGTAGTATGGCAGATGAATCTCACATTGTACAAGATGGAATGTGTCCGGCTTCAGCCACCTGTGGTGAATAGTCCAGAGCTCTGTTGCAATCTTGTACTTGACTCGGTCGATCAAGTCAGTACTCGAAACCACCAAGTGACTCGAATATCCTTGGAAATTGTTCACCCAATCAGGATCCATAACAATATCCACCCGAAAGTTTTGTGCGGCAAAGGTCAGACCCGCTTCTGCAGCCTTTCGCTTTCGCTGTTTCAACATGGCTTCAGTCATGTCATGTGATACTTCGAAAACTATTGTGAAACTGCATTCTGAGCCTGACAGCTCCCAAGACAATTTGCCAACATGCATCCGGGTTTGACAGTCTGAACTAGGCTTGGCTGCTTAGGACACGGCGAAGAAGAGCTTCTGGGTGTCCAGGTCGGAAGAAGCCTGCAGGACAATTGCACTCATTACCTTGAAGGAGAGCTGTGCCATTCCAGATGATGCTCTTTGCACTGACACTGTTTAGTCAGGCAAAGTCCCACTGGATGACTGCCCATACTGTTTCCTCTTGTGATGCTCTGATGGTTTTTGGAGCAATCTCAACAGCACCATCAGATTCTCTAGAGGAACTGACAACATGTGAAACAAACCCAGACAGAGGTCCACACCACCAATCTTGCAGGACTTGAATAGACTTAGACAGCAGATCAAATGCAATATATGAATCAAACACAACAGTTGTGAGTTCTGGGCCCCGGCCAAGTGCTCTTCTCAAGCTGGTTCGCCTCAGACCACAGCAGGAGCTAAATGTTGCTGAAGTGTTTCCACAATTGGGGAGTGTAACACAATTGAGTCAAGTCTTCTCAGCCAAGGCCAAGCAAAAACTGGGGGACTTCATTTCCAGACTTGTCAGTCCCAGTCAGTGAAACTCAATTGTCGTTCAATTGTCATTGTTCACTTGCAGTCGTCTGGCTTCTTCCCGCCAGAGCCGCCATCCATCATCTAAATCTGTCTCATCCACACTGTCACGATCTGTGTCAGGCTCTTCCTCCGGACGATGTGCACGTAGCTCTCTCTCAGCCGCACTGTCAGGATCTGATGCAGGCTCTTCCTGCGGTTCATCTGGAGGAAAAACACGCCGACCGCGCGTGCCAGGAATGTGCAGAATCTGATGGGTCGGGCGGGTCAGGGAAAAGTGCTCGTTCCGATGGAAATAGCTGCGACGACTTGCGTGGATGATATATGAAGCAAACTCTACCCCGTACTCTTGTGCTTCGTCCCACATGTTGCTCTGGAGCACAACCCAGCTGTCGGCTCTTTCCAGCCTTCGAACATAATCGATATTCCTCTGAGAGTGAACGAGTGTCCTGAGGCAGTGCCGCATCCACCTCCTGACCAGCTCCGGTTCACTCATAACCCAGCATCTGCGAGCACGACGGCAAGTTGTCCGAAAATTGCAAAGGCAGTCCACAGTGAGCAACTCGTGAGTCACATGAAGCCAATAGTAACCATCTTGCAAATTCACTAGATGGTGTACCGACATTGCACCCTCTTGTTTGTTCATATCGTCATGGCGGTCAAGGCGGTTGATTCGCCATCGCACTGGTTGCCACGGATACTCGTGCCTCCAAAGAGGACGATTGACATCATAATGCAAAACATGATCGATCAATATGGGGCGTTCCTGTGGCAAAATTGGCGGATTGTTTGCCCTGAGTCGTCTCATGCGCTCCTCCTCCCAGCCGGACAAAACGTAACCATTGAGATTCGTCCTGTAAAAACGAAGCCTGTTTCTTCCGTTATACATGCGCAGTCTCTCCGGCGTGTCGGATCGGTTGGACTCGGACCACGGGGGGAGTGGGCTTCGAGGGCTGCTGGATCTGCTCCTGGAAAAGCGACGCCAATTGAAATTATCATAATTAAACGGCGGCGGCAACGGCGGCTGCAAGGGCGAATTGCTCCGGCTACGGCCCCTTTGCATGATTCTGCTGTTTCCTTGAAACTGTCCAGCCCATTGTCACTGGAGCTATCCGCTGACTCAATCAACGATTGAGTTGCTACTGTTCAAGATCCTTCCTTGCTCCAGATGTAGAACCGTCCAGTTCTCAGCGCTTCACAATTGATCTGAGACACGACAATTGTGACACAATTCATGGACATGCAATTCATTTCCACAAGCATCACTGGACAAAGGACAATTTCGGCAATAGCTCAGGTTTCCCACAGCTTTTTCCCCCAATCGAAACTTGCTGGAATCTTCTGGAACCTGCAATTGCAGCTAGTGATCTGCAAATGGCAGAATAATTACTAATTCAAATTTGTCCTGTGCGAATCACATCGGTGAAACATCAGTGCTTGACCGGCAACTGGCTTTTGCAGGTTGCAGATTCCTCTGACACACTGCCTTTGGACTCCGCCAAAACCACATCATCACATTTGCAGTCGTGCGAGATCATCTCCAAGCGCTTGTAGTCCCATGCCGGCAGGTAGCTTTCAAAGTGGAACAGCATGCAGCTGAGGCACCTTTTTTCGTCCACATAGCACTGAAGGGATTCCACATAGCCCTCCTTCTTGGGATTCGACATGATCGTCAATCAAAATTTCAAACCAAATTGATCTTGGGGGACAATGGCTGCAGCTGAAGCAAGACAATTCTAACAGCAGGCAAACCATTCCAAGACTGGATGTAAGAGGCTTTCACTGAAGACTGAGGCGGCTGCATGGTGATGGTTCTCTTTGTCGCAAACAACCTGACAGAATTGAAGAATTGTTCATTTCTTGGCTTGGCTTTCAACCGCAACATGTGCCATGCCAGTTGCCCACTCATGCACTGACACAGATTTGTCAGGCAAAGTTTCACTGGATGACTTTGCTGTGCCCATGACACTGTTTCCTTTTGCACTCTGATGGTTCATAGAGTTGTACAGCACCATCAGGTTTTTATAAGGAATCTGCAAGTCAAGCAAACTCTCAATTAATTGTGTACAACACTGTCACTTCATTGTGCACGAAACTGTCATCACAATAAATCAATTGTGTGTTTTGAGTCACAGAGGCAGAGGTAGGCGCATTGTCAGTGTCAGTGACCTAATTGGCAAAAGGACTCGACACCGATTCGAGGAGTCAGAGTTTCAGGCCGGATCGTGCTCGTCCTCGGATTCAGAGGACTGTTCCAACAGCATGTGTAAGTATTCGTTCTCTGAGTCTGATGTTTCGTCACACACTTCATGTCTGTACATTGGCTCATCATCACTCATTGCATGGGCTTCGTCTTCGTCCTCATCCTCTATATCCTCATTTTCGGGAACTTTGTCTTCCTCTGGGTCTTCATCCTCTAGATCCTCATCTGCTTTACAATGATAAGGGTCCAGTGACTCCTCAGACTCTGACGACAGCATCAGAACCTCGTCCAACTTCAGAGCCATTGCTTCCAATTCTGCCCGCATTTTTTTGTTTGGGCAAGAGTTCTCAGGGGTCCAATCCCGAAAAGTAAGGAGCTCCTCCACGTTTGAGAACGGTTGTGTGTAGCCAGTGGCTCTCGAAAGCATGAAAACAGATGAAAACCACCCATGCAAGAATCCGATCATCGTCAAATCTCGTGTAATTGCCGGCTCGGCACAATGTAGAAGCCACTTGATGTTCTTGTAATGCTTCCTGGTCTGATCCGCCTTGCGCTGCAAGTCCTCCGAGGCAAAAAATTCCGGAGACCATACCCAAAGAAGCCCCTCAACCAGGTCTCCAAGTTTCTCTTCGCCCCAAGGATAGGCTCTGCGAAATCCAGGCAGAAGCAACTCCAACGCCATTGTGTATAACGCATTCCCAGGATCATGCGGTTGCCCATTGTAGTACAGGCAGCCTCCGTGAGATATGTGTTTTCGAAATTGTGATGGGTAGTCAGCCAAGCCCTGGAACACACTCCGAAACCTGCGCTGAAGTTGGCCTGAATCTGCTCTCAAAAGATCAATCATCTGGGCCACAAATATTGTTGCCGACCGCACTTCACGTGGATCCACATACAGGTTCTCCAGGACATTGCTACAGTCACGGCAACAATTGAAGTAGTGCCGAATTGGCGTTTCAGCTGATTTCTGGTACCACTGGGATTTCCTCCAGTATGAATGAGGCAGGCAACGCTTGCAAAAAGGACACTCCATCGCCACCAGGAAAAGTCACATGCGAAAAAATGCTATTTGCGTTTGGCCTCAGCAGCCACCTCTCAATTCTAAAATGCTGCAATTGTGACAATTGAGACTCAATTGTGAAAGTGTTCATCCAGTAGCATGGGAATCCAAAGTGTAACTACTGTTCGGAGCAGTTCTGAACTTTGACACCAACAGCTGCAAAAACATGAATCTATGACCAGACGACTGACTAACACAACATTTTCATCGACAACTCACCAGTGAGATCGATGTCACTGCCTCCTGCATCTCGAGGAACTCCAGCACCTGAGCACATTGGAAGCTGTATGATATGATATTATATTATGTGTTTCTGTGTGTGTGTGTGCTTGGGTGATAGCATGAATTAACTTCAAACTGACTGACACGGAATTGTCAGAGTCTGTGTGAGTCGAGGAGAATGAACCAATCAGAAGAGCTGGAATCAGCTGAGTAGATTCACTCAACCAAATCACCAGCTGAGTATGGTACTTAGTGTACGAGCACCAGAAAGTGCCATGGATGAAAGCTCAACATCTCATTGGAGCTTTCAGCTCAGTCAGCCGGGCAGTCAGCTCACTTCAAGTCGGGTCGAACAGTTCCAGTGGCGGCCGCTCTGTCGAAGCGGATGGCGGGTGTGGCTGGGACATTTCGTTTCCTGTAGCCAGCACAAGCTCACTACTTCACCACATTTGAGTTTAAGGACTTGCACTGTCCCCGAACAAGGACAAGTTGCCCACACATTGTCTCAGCCAGCTCGTACTCTGTTGTCTCTCACCATGGCGCATCAGCATGTTCATCCTTGGCACTACAGATATTGATTGATTCATGTGAGTCTGAGTCTTAAAGGGATGTAATGGTGCACAATGAACCAATGAACAGTTCAAGCGGCATGAGCTTGACCTGGCGCTGCAATGGGAAATCGTGATGGGTGGCCATGTGGAAGAACTTGTCCTTGAGATCCTCAGGGATATAGTAGTCCTCCAAGATCTCCAGCCTCAACTGTTTCATATAAACAATACAACACTGTAAACTGCATGCAAATCCCTGCCAGGCTGCATCACAGGGTCTCTGTCGATGGTAGGGGCTACTTCTTCATCGTGCTCCTCTTCTTCCTCCTCTTCCGACTCCTGGTCGATTTGCTCCTGCTCAGCCTTGTAGGGCTCCGACTTCTCAGGAAGACTCGGATTCCACGCTGTGAGGTCCGCCAGCGCACCGGCAGGTGCCAGTGGAACACTGTGCTCAAGTGTTGACATGAATTGAAGTTCCACAAGTTTTGGCTGCAGCCCTCCCACACAGCATTCGCCAAACTCGACACCATGTTCTCAATTGAAGATCGAGCTGAACTGTTGCTCGGCAGTGCAGCACCACCACCTAGGAATGTCTGAAAGCATTCCCCAACAGCCATCTCACATGCCGTCATCATCGGAAGTGTTGGGTTTGCTGGCGCCGGCGGAGGAAAGGCAGGTTGAACTGGATGTGTTGCTGCCAGACGTGCATCCCTTGGATGTAACGGACGAGACTTGGGCGGATCTTTCGGTTCCGGCACACCCTCTGGAGAATCAACCTCAACCACTAGCGGCTTTGGCGGCTTTGCAGCCGGCTTTTTCGGCTTTGCAGGCATGCTTTTCGTAAGAGGTGCTGGCTTTGTTTTTGCCGTTGCCCCTGCTTCTGCTGATGCCAATTTTTTTGCTGGCGGTCTTGCTTTTGGTGGTGCTCCTGCTTTTGGTCCTGCCCCTGGCTCGTCTGTTGATGCTGTTGCGCTGGCTTTTGTTTTTTTTGCTGGTGATGCTTTTGGATCATTGGTCCACTCTGGAGCGGGCACTGGTGGCCTGGCAAAAGCCGGAGTAGCAGAACTTGAGGATGCAGGATCACCACCCCCTCTTGTGGCGTCATCGACATCTGTCTCCGGGATCTCAAGCGGAGCAGTTCGTGCTCTTTTGGCATCTGGCAGCACCTCAAATGCTTTGCATTGAAGACGACACACACACACACTCAATTGAGGATGTCAATTGTGACTGAAATGTTATTATTTATTCTTGAAGCTGAAGCGAAAATGTAGTGTTGCTCCCAGCTGCTGCTGCTGCAGCAGTTCCTCTTGACTTCGTCTTCTGATTTCACTTCTGAAGCTTCTGAAATGTCCTGGAAGGTAGGTCCACGGGATGTTCCTGCTTGTCCTTGACCATTCTTGTTTTCAAGTTCCTGAGTCAAAGTGGTACGTGTTGGCACTACAGGGCAGACTGCAAATCAAATCAATGCGGAATTCGAGTCCAGGCACATCTGAATGCAAGCCCAATCATTCTGATTTGCAAATTGGTCGGTCCATGTGGTCCAAGCATTTTGCAATGCTGCCCCCCATTGATGCGACGACCAACCAATGGACGGCAGGAGATGCTTCTGCTTCCTGATGCACACTTTGGCAGAACCATGGATTGCATTTAAATATTTACATATTACAACCTCAAAACAACATTCGAAAATCTGAAGCTGCTCAGCGACACGTCATGGCCATTGGCGAAGTCGATAATGTGCTGTTTATCGGCAGCGATGGCTCTGTAATCGTCCTTTCTGTGCCTCTGGACTAAAGTGTCCAACCATGCGACGCATTCGATGCCACAGACCTGCACTGACAGCTGATATACTTACAAAAACTAGACAATTGAGTGTCACCTGGACCAATGAGTCAGTTCAGCACAGCGACTTGGAAGAGATCCATGACCAACGCAATCATGGCACACGTCCTGTGCCATCCCGCCGAACAGCAGATCCTGACAATTGAAGGACCACATAGGAGGGTTAAGTTATAATTATCCTAGTCCCTGAACCTAAAAAAAAACCTCCAAGACCTTCAGCATTCAAAGACTCGAGAAGCCTGAGCAACTTGTCGGGAAAATTGAGGATGAAGTGGAGCGTCTTGAGCGCTGCGGGATGACTATACACCTCGGTCATTAGGGTGAATTCTTATTAAAATTAAAATTAATTATTATACAACTCGATTCATGAAGCAACAACTGTTCGACCAGGCACCTGTTCCATGATATGCTGGTATAGGCCACATTCTCTGCCAAACCTTCCTCCTTCGGCCTCCCTTGGCTTCCATCCATGACTGTCACTGTCACTGCCCTCAATTGTCAATTGAGTGAAACTGAAATGAATGAAAAATGTACAAATGTCATGAAGCTTCGACACGTGCATTTGCACCTGCAAGCGAACCTCCCATTTGTTAGAAAAGTTACTTTCCCTGTCCAACTTCTCCAACAAGTCTGCCATCTGAGGTGATGGACGATTTCCATGGGCGGCAACTCCATAACCAACGATCACCACTCTCTTCGGCCAAACGTAGGTTTTGCCGCCCACCAAAACTGACCTCACATCGTCATCAGTAGCATCAATAGCCGGTTCGTGGTCTCCACCGTCCCCAATCGTCCGAGTCGTCTTCTTCTTTTCCTTTGCCCCGCCCCAAGTCACCGGAACTTTTCGTTGAGGCGTCTTCGGCTTTCTTGCTGCCGTAGTTCCCGACATCGAATTGGCTGTATGCTATCCCCAAGCTTTGATTGTGCCTCGAATGAACACGGAATTGTAATGATGAAAGTTTAAAGCGCCAGAAAAAAAAAAAAAAACAAAAAAAAAAAAAAAAAAAAAACAAAAAAAAAAAAAATAAAAAAAAAAAAACAAAAAAAAAAAAAAAAAAAAAAAAAAAAAAACAAAAAAAAAAAAAAAAAAAAAAATAAAAAAAAAAAAAAAAAAAAAAAAAAAAAAAAAAACAACAAAAAAAAAAAAAACAAAAAAAAAAAAAAAAAAAAAAAAAAAAAAAAAAGGGCTGCATCAATCTTTGCCAAAGTGCTCTCTAACGTTCTTGTTACAGGCTGACAGAATCCAGGCTTCTGGTTTCTGGATGCCGTCTCTTCCCCGTTTGAAAGCTCTCCTCAAATGTTGTTGCATTGAAACAATGACATGTCAGGTAGCAAATTATTTTCAATTGGAAATTGTCTGAAATGTACTGCAGGTGTCACAAGATCAACAGCCTTTCTCGGGCAGAGCAAATAGAGCAAGTAGATTGCTTGCTGTGCTTTCCGGAGATCCTGGCCCTGCTCCTCGAGACACAATTCCTCAGGGAGATGCTGGAGGGCCACACTCGACATAGCACAACTTGAGCCAGAACTGCAGCATTAGGTTACAAGGGGCTCACAATCAATCACCAAGCAAGCTGACACACACACACACACACACTGACACACACACACACTCACTGAGCCTTCCGCGCAAATATCACTCACATGCCTTCTGAAACGACTTCACCTGGCAAAATGCAAATTTCATGCCAGCCCTGCCCCCCCCCCCGGCTCTGTCAAAACATGCCAGGCAGACCACTTGAGCCAGAACTGCAGCATTAGGTTACAAGGGGCTCACAATCAATCACCAAGCAAGCTGACACACACACACACACTCACTGAGCCTTCCGCGCAAATATCACTCACATGCCTTCTGAAACGACTTCACCTGGCAAAATGCAAATTTCATGCCAGCCCTGCCCCCCCCCGGCTCTGTCAAAACATGCCAGGCAGACCTTGCCATTGATGCTACCACAATAGTTATACTACCGCAAATCATGCTACCACAATTAGCGCTACCACAATTGTTGCTACCACAATTGACAAATTGATGCTAACAGAACTGATGCTACCAGAATTGATGCCACTGCAAAATCGAATCAACCAAGCCAAGCAATGCCATGCTGACTACCACAGTTGCTGCTACCAGAACTGATGGTATCAGAATTGATGCCACCGCAAAATCGAATCAGATGCCACTGCAACAATCGAAGCAATCAAGCCATGCAATGCCATGCTGACTACCACCATTGACATTGATTGATGCTACCAGAATTGATGCCACTGCAGCATCGAATCAACCAAGCCAAGCAATGCCATGCTGACTACCACAATTGATTGATGCTACCAGAATTGATGCCACTGCAGAATCGAATAAACCAAGCCAAGCAATGCCATGCCGACACAGTAACGGCCTCCCCAGCGTCTTTGCAAACACGAGTGTGCTCTGACAGTCATGCGGACTGGAGACTTCTTTAAATGCCACCCCCATGCGGCCAAGATGGGGTCACCCTGCTGAGTATGCGCCGGCAAATCAGATGCGGAGCGCTGAAATCCAATTGCCTTGCATACCGGCCCGCAAGAGGACAGGTCATGCTCGTCATCGAGTGCACCGGAATCGCTGCGCAACGCGCCGGTTACTGAAGACCTGTCAATGAGGAACAGCATAAGATGCCATGCGGGGCCATGCCGGCAAGCAGCAGTGATCGAAGTTAATACTTCGACCGTGGTGTGGGTACGTGGCATAGTATTTATTAATAGTAGCGAGGACTTCCCTGCAATCTGTGTGCATTTCACCCCGCGGCGGACACACCACCTGGCTGGACAGGCGAGCAGCACACAGAGTAAATCCCCAGCGCCCGGCCAGCGACGCTGTCCCGCACGGATCAAGGACCCATTTCTCACGTGGTCCGAGCCCGACTGGAGCGGTCTCTAAGACCACTCTGAGCTTGGGCGTGCAGGATGGGTAGGGCGAGTCGAACCAAGCCAAGCAAGCCAAGCAAGCCAAGCAAGCCAAGCAAGCCAACCAAGCAACCAAGCCAACCAAGCAGTGGCACGTGACAAAGGACCACGTTTCAGCTTCCAACACATCCGGCTTGCACAGAAGCGAACACCATCGCTCAATACATACGGCTTGGACAAATGCAAAAATGTTTGGCAAAAAAGGGTTTCCTCACGCTGGCTTCCCAGTGTGCTTTAAAATGTTTTGGTCAACGGCCGTGCCCCCGGCACTGAAATTACTAATAAAATACATAAATAAGCTAATACTACAACAGCTTGAAACCTTAAATCGGTATATTGAACTGCACTATTGAGGAAATTGGTTTTGGCCTTCAAACCCCCCTGATCCAGCCCCCAAGGATCCAACCCTCAAAACGAGTGTGTGGAGTTTAGGTAGGGTAACTTTTAAGGATTCCTTTCAGGGTTCCTTTGAGAGTTTAGAAACGGGCTCCTTTATGGGCATGGTATATGCCTGCGAGAATCCGCAGGTTCCCACAGCGCATTTCAGTCTGCGAAATGATCTTAATCGCCAAACGGGTGTGGAATCCTTTGCAGATGCCGTCTAAACCAGCGAACAAATACTTGATTCAAGATGCTGCAAAATATGCCGGCTGGAACGGGGTGGACTGTGGACAAGTGATTGTTTGTTTGTGTCTGTGTGCTTGTGTTTTTGTATGCTTTTTGTGTGTATGTGTGTTTTTGTTTTGTGCAGGTGTGTGTGTGTGTGTGTGTATGTGTGTGTGTGTGTGTGTTTGTTTGTTTGTTTTTGTGCTGTGTGTGTGTGTGTGCGTTTGTTTGTTTCGTGTGTGTGTGTGTGTGTGCGTGTTGTGGCCTCCGCAGGGTTTAGGAAGGGATGTATGTGGCAGAAACATTTGTTTGGGTTCGGGCAGCGTATATGGAGAGAACTGTTTCTTGTGGTTTTGAGGAAGAGGAGGAAGATAGCAACAACATGGCATCCCTAGCGTTCACCTCAGTTCCTGAAGCGCAACTGCTACAGTCAACTATAGTCCACAGCTTTGTATTCTCTTCTCCCCATGTGACTCAAGCCCTAAACCCTAAACTTAAACCCTACCTAACCCCCTAAAAACAACAAGTACGCTAATTCAATGGCCCAGCACCTGTCAAAGGCTATTACTCTGCATACTTTCGGGATCTTT
>CAJNDT010003057.1:270092-321727 GCA_905221615.1 Symbiodinium sp. CCMP2592 | reverse complement strand
CTCCTTCGACAGAAGTCTTCAAGACTTCAAAAGGGGTAACAGGGTTGATGGAGAAAACTGGCCCTGCCTGCTCCGGTCAAGGCAGGAGCACGAACCAGACTCCTCCACAGGAGAAGAAAGAGTTATCCATGAGGAGGAACCTGCACCAGCAGAAGCTCCTTCAATTCCTCTGGCACTCAGAAGAATCGATGGAAAGCTCAAGGACCCCGTAGAGCTCTAAAAGCTTCACCCCAAGCGTCGACATATGAGCTTTGAGCAATTCAAGCGAAGAACTGCAGCCTTCCAGACTCCGAAGGGAATTTATGACATTTATGAACAACTGGTTAAGAAGTGCTTCATTTGTCAAGAGCGCAAGAAGGCTCCTTCGAGAGCAGGATCTCAGGACTTCGGTCTGAAGCCTTCGGAGATCTAACCTTCGCTGATCATGGTGAGTTGCCTACGCCTGGCAAAAAGGAGAAGCTATATGTTATGTTTCTGGTTCTTTATGACGGAGACACAAACCTCGTTACGGCAGGTAGTCCAGGATAAGGAAGATGTGACGACAATGTCACACATGACAGAGTACTTCGGGAAGCTTCTAAAAGGTTGTCGTGGCAGATCAAGCATTTATGACTCAACAAATGGAAGCATATTACAATAGGCAAAACATCAAACCCGTCGCAACAGGGCCTGGAACTCCTTGGTCGAATTGAGCAGAAGCAGCCGTAAGATTGCTGAAACATCAGCTCATATGCTTCAGACCACACATGTCATCAGGGTTATGAACCTTTCAGCGGTATCGTTATGAAGTATGCCAATTTGGTACGCCAGGCGTGCCTAGCCAGAAACTCCTCTGTCACTTATGGAAGAGTAACACCTTTGGAATTGGCATTCGGCAGGAGACCAAGAGATGTTCTCACACCTGAGAACGCAGAGCCAAACCAGCTCACTGTGAATCCTGCAGACCAAGAGGGTACCGCTCGTGATGACGTGAGAGAATTGGCAAACAAGGCCTACCAAGAGGGACACTAATCCGACGATCTTCGCAGAGATTTTGCTTCACGTCTCTCCATGCCTCAAGGACCCTTCCTTCTTGGAGAAAAGGTACGTTATCGGTCTAATTATCGACACAACCAAAATCGGATCCACAGGTTCCACACAAGCAGCACGGGTCAAGGGAAAGGTTGTCTCCGAACTCGGAGGATCAATGGTTGGAGTCGGTCTTGGCACGAGAATTGCACGTGTCAATATTTGCAAACTTCGGAGAAACTATGACATCACGTCAGACGTTGCGATTCCCCTAGCATCACCAGGGGCATCCCTTTCATCCGAAGGATCACACCATGCAAGTTGCATGGTACCCTTTGATGCTGCACTGACGTCAACTGACTTAGCACCACCACACCATCACTGCTACTGGCAGGTGACATCTTGAGGAAAAATTGACTACTTGGAGCTATATGGAAGCTCCTCCAGAATGAGTCACAAGGCGGCTCTTACTGGTCTGAGAGTAGGTCAGCCTGTAGATCTCAGGAGTGGTCTTGATCTTGAGCGGCCGAGGCCGTGCAAAACCTCTACAGATCATAAAAGACCAGGAGCCGACCATCATCGTTATGTCCCCTGACCAGTCACAGCGGTCGAGCTGGCATTCCCAATGAAAGAAAGGCCCTCAAAAAGGGTTGGCGATTCTGCAGCTTTGTGAGTCTGACCACCAAACCAGGCTTGGCAGGTACTTTGTACTGGAAAACCATATTATAGCAGACTCTGGTCTACTAAGGAGGCAAAAAATGCTTTCAAAGCCAAGAATCTCCTACGAGGTCTGTATAACTTGCAGGCTTATGGTATGAAAGATCCCAAAAGACATTACCAAGCCTCGCCGGCCACTTTCACGCATAACCTGCCACCGCAGGGGCTGTCTCCCATTCAACGGAGCTCCATAACTACAAAAACCCCAGAGCTCTCTCCCAAGAGTGACTCGGGTGTTCTTACGGTCGTGACAGACTTGTTGCAATTCTCTGGAGACGATTGTCTCCGAGGAATTTCTGTACTCCTTTGTAAAGAGTACTCTCATCTTTCTTTCGACAAACCCTGTCAAGGATTCTAGACTAATGCAGGACGGTAAGATCATGTCCATGATAGCAGCTAGCAAGGGTTAAATGCCACTGCATGATTCCAAGCCATCGCCGCCCCTTGATGCATTGGTCTCAGAGATTACTCATCTCCGATCCCGGCTCCTTCCCGGAGCAGGACTTGAGCAGTGTACACTGTACAGAGGTACTCTCGGGGTCCACAAGGCACTCGCAAGTGCCACAGATGGCGTCTTAGTCTTCTGGAACAGAAAGCATCCTGGGAAGACTCTTGTTTCCTGCCAGCCACATCAGGTGGCGTGGAACCAAAAAATCACCCAACAACATTCTCGGGGGTGCTGTTTCAAATGACAGATGGCAAGACCGCTCTAGCGGTGTGTCCACCTCCGGATGTCATCATGCCGCAAGCGGAAGTATCTCCTTCCGACCCATCCGAACCGATGATGAGTACCCCGCTCTGGCGTCTCATCAGACGACGCGGTCATGCCGGATCCCGATGTGGATATGCCGGCGATTCCACCGCCGCGTCTTCCTCCTCCTGGTCATCCTCTTCCGGGTCCTTCTTCGGAAGTCTGTTCCTGCTGGGTTAAACCTCGCGTGCATCCATCTTCTTAAACTTCGTCTCCTCGGCGTCTGGGGGGTGACGTCTCGCCAAGGTCTTCATCAGACAGAAAGGTTTCGCCACACAAACAGAAGTCGCCACCTCAAGCGCCGACTCCTTCGCCGAAACCCAAGGCCCTTCCAAGGACCTGTTTCACCTCTCCAAGGAGAAGGAGAAGAGTCGTCTTCGGCCGAACTAGTGCCAGATGATCCTGGCCAACCGTCACAGCTTCCTGACACCTCTGGATCTCCAGAACCGGAGAGTGATGCAGAGTCTGACGGTACGCGATATAACTCGGAGGAACAAGGAGACCTTGTCATTGAACAAGATCGGACTCTGCTAACAGAGAAACAAAAGCTGCGCTTCTCAATGCCCCGAAAAATGAGTGGCAGCCCGGTAGATGGGCGAGACGTAACTTCACGTGTGTATATATATATATATATATACACAAACAAATCAATATGCTCGTTTGTAGGGTTGGATCCGCGGGGGCTGGATCAGTGGGCTTGGCAAAAACCAAAGTTATCAAAATCAGAAGTCAACCTGAACAAAGACTTATTGGATACGTTACGACACGGTAGGTTTGTCCAGAATTAATGTAACTGGAGATTTGCAGACACTGAAAATTGTTGAGAAAACCATGAAAAAATGTAGTATTATTTCTGTCCAAGCCGGTGTGTGAACAGAGCAACCGGAAGCTGTGCCATTCCAGTGACCCCTTGCACCGACATTGGCACGTCGGGCAAGGTCACACTAGATGGCTGGCCTTTGTGTCCCCAAGCAAGGAAACTTGATGGCTCTTCGGGCGAGAGCCCGGCAACACCAACAGGTTTTCGCAAGGCTGAGGACGTCTGTGCAAGAGCCGGCAGAAGCTGCAAAGGTGTGACTCCCAAATTGTCAACAAGAAATTGTTCCTCAAGTGTGTTCACTTGTGCCATGCCACTGACAACCTGTTTAAAGCCCCAGCTCTTCTCTGTCCAGATGCACATCAATGAACGTTCTCTTCAGATACTCGCGCGCGAATGCGCGCGGGCGCGCGCGCACATGCGCGCATGAGTAGATTGAAAGTGCAACAGCAATTGTGTTCCAAATTGACAATTCTCAGCTTGTTCATCAGTGAAATACAGTCTAAAACTGTTCCCTTAACAGGTTTCTATACATTTTTGATGAACTTTTGATGAACTTTTGATGAACTTTTGAGAACTTTTGAGAATGAGAACTTTTGATATTTTCGACGGTTTGATGACATTTTGATGACATTTTGATTTTGATGAACTTTTGAGAACTTTTGATGACTTTTTGATATTTTCGAGGTTGACAGAAATGTAGTTTTTGCTATTTTGGAAGGTGACAGAAATGTAATTCCAATGCTTGCAGCTTCTGGCTCCGGTTTCCATTGGTAGCTTCGGGTTTGGGGTTTTTTTCAGAGTTTGCCTGCCTACCACAGAACGTGCATTGATTGTATTGGTGATGGCTATATACAAAGTCGATGCATTCAGAGGTGGCTTGACTCAAATGTTTCCAGGGGTTTGCATTGGTAGCTGAGCTTTGATTCCAACCCTTGCAGCTTCTGGCTCTGTTGCAGATTGTCAGAAATCTGACAAGTTAGGTGAAATGACAGTGGGTGCTGGAAAATTATTGGTAGTGGAGCTTTACTCTTGCATTCAAATTGGTATCGGAGCCATTGGTAGCTGAGCTTTCATGCAAAGAAGCTGACTGTAAAATGCTTTGGTTTCAGAATTGAACCAGAATTGAAGCAGAACGCGTGCAATCAGCCAGTCCTTCTGGAATGATGCAAATACATGTCTGCCGACAACGATGTGCACATTTGAGACAGGTTTAGCGAGAATGTAAATGCATTGAACACTTCGTCGAAATGCATTTCTGGCGAGCCGATGTTGCATTGAAATCAAATTTGTGCACGCTTTTCTAGACTAAGAATGCATTGCAAGCAAACCGAAATGACAGACGAAATGCATCCAGTTGTGCTGGAACTGTTGTCAAAATGCACTTTGAGATGCTGTCTGGCACATGTTGAATGCATCCAGCATCTGCATTTTGTGAGCTGGTAATGCATTTGAAATGAAGGTTTGGACGTCCGTTTTTGGATCCGAAATGCATTGCAAGCAAACCGAAATGACAGACGAAATGCATCCAGTTGTGCTGGAACTGTTGTCAAAATGCACTTTGAGATGCTGTCTGGCACATGTTGAATGCATCCAGCATCTGCATTTTGTGAGCTGGAAATGCATTTGAAATGAAGGTTTGGACGTCCGTTTTGGATCCAAGATGCATTGCAAGCAAATCGAAATGACAGACGAAATGCATCCAGTTGTGCTGGAACTGTTGTCAAAATGCACTTTGAGATGCTGTCTGGCACATGTTGAATGCATCCAGCATCTGCATTCTGTGAGCTGGTAATGCATTTGAAATGAAGGTTTGGACGTCTGTTTTGGATCCGAAATGCATTGCAAGCAAACCGAAATGACAGACGAAATGCATCCAGTTGTGCTGGAACTGTTGTCAAAATGCACTTTGAGATGCTGTCTGGCACATGTTGAATGCATCCAGCATCTGCATTCTGTGAGCTGGTAATGCATTTGAAATGAAGGTTTGGACGTCCGTTTTGGATCCGAAATGCATTGCAAGCAAACCGAAATAACAGACGAAATGCATCCAGTTGTGCTGGAACTGTTGTCAAAATGCACTTTGACATCCTGTCTTGCAGGTGTTGAATACATCAAATATTGGTTGGAATTATGACAAATGTATTTGGTCACAGCCGAGACCACCATCACAACTCCTTCATCCACTTGTCAGTTGTAATTCAGAACGAGACAAGGATAGGACTGAGACTCTTTCTCCGAACACAGTCATCATGGAACCACATGACTGTGCAATGCAACACCACGTCTGCTGCTTTCTTCAACTTGTCTGCAAGGTGGAACATGACAGTGAAGCTCACATGCAACTCTCAATGGGCATCTGCACAATTGTTTTGGTCACGAATCAGGCAGCTGGCTGAATTGATCGAATTACAAATTGAGAATCATTGCTGTGCAAGCATTGCCAATATTGCAGCATGGAGGACAAGCCCCATCAGCTGCGAGGCGGAAGGATTGAGTTTCATGAGCGCTTTGAAGTTGTAGACCTTATCCTCCCACTCTTGTTTTCTTTCTCCAAGCACTGGGCGTGGAACCAGGCAGCTCATCAAGTCAAAACCGACACAGCCATAAAGTGGAGCCGAGTCATCGATCAATCGCTTGTTCATCCGCCAAAGTTTGGCCAGTCGGCGTTCCTGGGCAGCTGCCTCATCGCCCATGTTGCAGCTCGACTTGCTACAAAGAGTGCTCCTCCTCTTGAACCAAAACACTGCAGGAACATTGTGACATTCCGAGTGATGACATTGACATGAAGCACACCGATGACAAAAACATCAAACAGAACAAGCCAGCATCCACTGAAAATCATGTTTGGAATTGTCACAACATGCTGTACATTCAATCTGTTTTGCTGGGGGCCGGCCCACTGACGATTTGCATCATCTCCTTAGTACAAGTGCGGGCGCATTTAGGAAAAGAACACACACACACACACACCCAGCTCCACAATGCAAATCTGTGTGCAGGGCTTGTCTGTCTATCACACAAAGCTCTGGATAACAGGGATTTACAAATCACAAGCACTGGCAAAGATGTGAAGCCTTGCAACACAAAGAGATGTTTTGCCAGCAATGCCACAAGATGCCAGCAGAATCAGTGAAACGGAATCAATCCTCATCACCTTCTCCATTTAATTCACCACGTTGTTGGGAATCAGCTGTGGACCTCCGTCTGACGTCGTCAAGGGTGGTACGCCTTATATCCGTCTCGTTGTACCAATCCACTATGCACAGTGTGCAATAATGGACTTGGTGTCCCCATTTTGTTCTCATGCAAGGTTGATCGTGCATCTCACAATTGAACAAACAGCTTCCTCCACAATCGCGATGACCACCGGGAGACAAAGAAGCTCCTGCTCGGTGTGGACAAAATCGGTTCCCCATTGCAATGGGCGAACCAGCAGCAGCAAGTAGCCCTATTGCAAAGAAGCTTCACTGACTCACTTGACAAATAGTAATGCTGCGAATCAGCACAGACCGACAGGTGACAGTGTCCTATTTAACATTCTGAGAGCACTCAACTGGTCTCCGATCAAGCATGGCACATCTTCCTGAAGAATTGTACACATCACAGACTTTTTGACAAACACGCACACACTCTCTCTGGAACTGTTCTCCTGGTCTGGTCCACACTGCGCAAGCAAGTGACTGAAAAGAAACATTGAAGTGTTTTGGAAACCTCTGCAAGGTCCAAGTTCATTCACTCAGATGAACATCAGATTGAACTTCATCTCGTTGAGATGCTGTGTCACAACTGACAATTGCTTCCAATTGTGTGACACGATTCCGTAAGGAAATAATGGCTTCATCAGTGCTTGTGATGAACTCACTCAGCAATCGCCAAAATTGTGGGTTGTTGCCAAATTCAACAAAGCCCGGGCTATTCGATGACACAGCTGATGACTCAGACGCAGGAGATTCTGTCGCCACCTCCGCCAAGACCCGCAGAAGAGCGTCGGCACGCTCTGCTCTCCTCTCCAGAACCCTCTCCACTGCATGTTGCGACATGCTGTGCTCACTAAGTAGGACTGGCAATACGCTTGAAGCCACAAACCTGCAGAATGGTTCAATTCCACTCACATACCAAAGCATTACCGGCAGGTCAAGAAATTTGAACAGGAGACTATACACTGCATTATTTATTGGGACACAATGAAAAACCAATAAGCCAGACTTAATAATCATGCAGAACGGCCTCCCAAACTAACCCAAGGGCCGCCACGGTGTGGGTTCCCACACTCATTGTGGAAGCACTGCCAGCAAGCACATTAGCTCATTGTCCTGCTCAGGTTGCACCCCCAACCTGTTGGCCACAGCAGTGCTGTGCTTATTAGCACAGGCCCTGGGTGCCCCACACCCGGCCAGCGGTGTGAAAGGGTGACTGGAGCGGGTGGTCACCCCTCTTGGTAGGGCCAGACTTCTGCTGCCGAGCTGCACGACTATTAACTCGAACACATCTGCAGACATGCACAATTTGCCGAACTACACTGTTCTGCCAATTCTGTTTTGCACACACAGACATTCATCAGTGGCAGTGAAACCTTGTCAATCTAAGGATTACTACGAACAATTCTCACAACATGACCTGTGGCATAGCTTGTCACCGGAAAGTAGTATGGCAGATGAATCTCACATTGTACAAGATGGAATGTGTCCGGCTTCAGCCACCTGTGGTGAATAGTCCAGAGCTCTGTTGCAATCTTGTACTTGACTCGGTCGATCAAGTCAGTACTCGAAACCACCAAGTGACTCGAATATCCTTGGAAATTGTTCACCCAATCAGGATCCATAACAATATCCACCCGAAAGTTTTGTGCGGCAAAGGTCAGACCCGCTTCTGCAGCCTTTCGCTTTCGCTGTTTCAACATGGCTTCAGTCATGTCATGTGATACTTCGAAAACTATTGTGAAACTGCATTCTGAGCCTGACAGCTCCCAAGACAATTTGCCAACATGCATCCGGGTTTGACAGTCTGAACTAGGCTTGGCTGCTTAGGACACGGCGAAGAAGAGCTTCTGGGTGTCCAGGTCGGAAGAAGCCTGCAGGACAATTGCACTCATGTACCTTGAAGGAGAGCTGTGCCATTCCAGATGATGCTCTTTGCACTGACACTGTTTAGTCAGGCAAAGTCCCACTGGATGACTGCCCATACTGTTTCCTCTTGTGATGCTCTGATGGTTTTTGGAGCAATCTCAACAGCACCATCAGATTCTCTAGAGGAACTGACAACATGTGAAACAAACCCAGACAGAGGTCCACACCGCCAATCTTGCAGGACTTGAATAGACTTAGACAGCAGATCAAATGCAATATATGAATCAAACACAACAGTTGTGAGTTCTGGGCCCCGGCCAAGTGCTCTTCTCAAGCTGGTTCGCCTCAGACCACAGCAGGAGCTAAATGTTGCTGAAGTGTTTCCACAATTGGGGAGTGTAACACAATTGAGTCAAGTCTTCTCAGCCAAGGCCAAGCAAAAACTGGGGGACTTCATTTCCAGACTTGTCAGTCCCAGTCAGTGAAACTCAATTGTCGTTCAATTGTCATTGTTCACTTGCAGTCGTCTGGCTTCTTCCCGCCAGAGCCGCCATCCATCATCTAAATCTGTCTCATCCACACTGTCACGATCTGTGTCAGGCTCTTCCTCCGGACGATGTGCACGTAGCTCTCTCTCAGTAGCCACACTGTCAGGATCTGTGTCAGGCTCTTCCTGCGGTTCATCTGGAGGAAAAACACGCCGACCGCGCGTGCCAGGAATGTGCAGAATCTGATGGGTCGGGCGGGTCAGGGAAAAGTGCTCG
Source organism: Symbiodinium sp. CCMP2592 (assembly GCA_905221615.1). Classification (NCBI taxonomy): domain Eukaryota; class Dinophyceae; order Suessiales; family Symbiodiniaceae; genus Symbiodinium; species Symbiodinium sp. CCMP2592. Next base: position 312,601 of record CAJNDT010003057.1, on the reverse strand, counting down.
TTCCGATGGAAATAGCTGCGACGACTTGCGTGGATGATATATGAAGCAAACTCTACCCCGTAGTCTTGTGCTTCGTCCCACATGTTGCTCTGGAGCACAAGCCAGCTGTCGGCTCTTTCCAGCCTTTGAACATAATCGATATTCCTCTGAGAGTGAACGAGTGTCCTGAGGCAGTGCCGCATCCACCTCCTGACCAGCTCCGGTTCACTCATAACCCAGCATCTGCGAGCACGACGGCAAGTTGTCCGAAAATTGCAAAGGCAGTCCACAGTGAGCAACTCGTGAGTCACATGAAGCCAATAGTAACCATCTTGCAAATTCACTAGATGGTGTACCGACATTGCACCCTCTTGTTTGTTCATATCGTCATGGCGGTCAAGGCGGTTGATTCGCCATCGCACTGGTTGCCACGGATACTCGTGCCTCCAAAGAGGACGATTGACATCATAATGCAAAACATGATCGATCAATATGGGGCGTTCCTGTGGCAAAATTGGCGGATTGTTTGCCCTGAGTCGTCTCATGCGCTCCTCCTCCCAGCCGGACAAAACGTAACCATTGAGATTCGTCCTGTAAAAACGAAGCCTGTTTCTTCCGTTATACATGCGCAGTCTCTCCGGCGTGTCGGATCGGTTGGACTCGGACCACGGGGGGAGTGGGCTTCGAGGGCTGCTGGATCTGCTCCTGGAAAAGCGACGCCAATTGAAATTATCATAATTAAACGGCGGCGGCAACGGCGGCTGCAAGGGCGAATTGCTCCGGCTACGGCCCCTTTGCATGATTCTGCTGTTTCCTTGAAACTGTCCAGCCCATTGTCACTGGAGCTATCCGCTGACTCAATCAACGATTGAGTTGCTACTGTTCAAGATCCTTCCTTGCTCCAGATGTAGAACCGTCCAGTTCTCAGCGCTTCACAATTGATCTGAGACACGACAATTGTGACACAATTCATGGACATGCAATTCATTTCCACAAGCATCACTGGACAAAGGACAATTTCGGCAATAGCTCAGGTTTCCCACAGCTTTTTCCCCCAATCGAAACTTGCTGGAATCTTCTGGAACCTGCAATTGCAGCTAGTGATCTGCAAATGGCAGAATAATTACTAATTCAAATTTGTCCTGTGCGAATCACATCGGTGAAACATCAGTGCTTGACCGGCAACTGGCTTTTGCAGGTTGCAGATTCCTCTGACACACTGCCTTTGGACTCCGCCAAAACCACATCATCACATTTGCAGTCTTGCGAGATCATCTCCAAGCGCTTGTAGTCCCATGCCGGCAGGTAGCTTTCAAAGTGGAACAGCATGCAGCTGAGGCACCTTTTTTCGTCCACATAGCACTGAAGGGATTCCACATAGCCCTCCTTCTTGGGATTCGACATGATCGTCAATCAAAATTAATCAAACCAAATTGATCTTGGGGGACAATGGCTGCAGCTGAAGCAAGACAATTCTAACAGCAGGCAAACCATTCCAAGACTGGATGTAAGAGGCTTTCACTCAAGACTGAGGCGGCTGCATGGTGATGGTTCTCTTTGTCGCAAACAACCTGACAGAATTGAAGAATTGTTCATTTCTTGGCTTGGCTTTCAACCGCAACATGTGCCATGCCAGTTGCCCACTCATGCACTGACACAGATTTGTCAGGCAAAGTTTCACTGGATGACTTTGCTGTGCCCATGACACTGTTTCCTTTTGCACTCTGATGGTTCATAGAGTTGTACAGCACCATCAGGTTTTTATAAGGAATCTGCAAGTCAAGCAAACTCTCAATTAATTGTGTACAACACTGTCACTTCATTGTGCACGAAACTGTCATCACAATAAATCAATTGTGTGTTTTGAGTCACAGAGGCAGAGGTAGGCGCATTGTCAGTGTCAGTGACCTAATTGGCAAAAGGACTCGACACCGATTCGAGGAGTCAGAGTTTCAGGCCGGATCGTGCTCGTCCTCGGATTCAGAGGACTGTTCCAACAGCATGTGTAAGTATTCGTTCTCTGAGTCTGATGTTTCGTCACACACTTCATGTCTGTACATTGGCTCATCATCACTCATTGCATGGGCTTCGTCTTCGTCCTCATCCTCTATATCCTCATTTTCGGGAACTTTGTCTTCCTCTGGGTCTTCATCCTCTAGATCCTCATCTGCTTTACAATGATAAGGGTCCAGTGACTCCTCAGACTCTGACGACTGCATCAGAACCTCGTCCAACTTCAGAGCCATTGCTTCCAATTCTGCCCGCATTTTTTTGTTTGGGCAAGAGTTCTCAGGGGTCCAATCCCGAAAAGTAAGGAGCTCCTCCACGTTTGAGAACGGTTGTGTGTAGCCAGTGGCTCTCGAAAGCATGAAAACAGATGAAAACCACCCATGCAAGAATCCGATCATCGTCAAATCTCGTGTAATTGCCGGCTCGGCACAGTGTAGAAGCCACTTGATGTTCTTGTTATAATGCTTCCTGGTCTGATCCGCCTTGCGCTGCAACTCCTCCGAGGCAAAAAATTCCGGAGACCATACCCAAAGAAGCCCCTCAACCAGGTCTCCAAGTTTCTCTTCGCCCCAAGGATAGGCTCTGCGAAATCCAGGCAGAAGCAACTCCAACGCCATTGTGTATAACGCATTCCCAGGATCATGCGGTTGCCCATTGTAGTACAGGCAGCCTCCGTGAGATATGTGTTTTCGAAATTGTGATGGGTAGTCAGCCAAGCCCTGGAACACACTCCGAAACCTGCGCTGAAGTTGGCCTGAATCTGCTCTCAAAAGATCAATCATCTGGGCCACAAATAGTGTTGCCGACCGCACTTCACGTGGATCCACATACAGGTTCTCCAGGACATTGCTACAGTCACGGCAACAATTGAAGTAGTGCCGAATTGGCGTTTCAGCTGTTTTCTGGTACCACTGGGATTTCCTCCAGTATGAATGACCCAGGCAACGCTTGCAAAAAGGACACTCCATCGCCACCAGGAAAAGTCACATGCGAAAAATGCTATTTGCGTTTGGCCTCAGCAGCCACCTCTCAATTCTAAAATGCTGCAATTGTGACAATTGAGACTCAATTGTGAAAGTGTTCATCCAGTAGCATGGGAATCCAAAGTGTAACTACTGTTCGGAGCAGTTCTGAACTTTGACACCAACAGCTGCAAAAACATGAATCTATGACCAGACGACTGACTAACACAACATTTTCATCGACAACTCACCAGTGAGATCGATGTCACTGCCTCCTGCAACTCGAGGAACTCCAGCACCTGAGCACATTGGAAGCTGTATGATATGATATTATATTATGTGTTTCTGTGTGTGTGTGTGTGCTTGGGTGATAGCATGAATTAACTTCAAACTGACTGACACGGAATTGTCAGAGTCTGTGTGAGTCGAGGAGAATGAACCAATCAGAAGAGCTGGAATCAGCTGAGTAGATTCACTCAACCAAATCACCAGCTGAGTATGGTACTTAGTGTACGAGCACCAGAAAGTGCCATGGATGAAAGCTCAACATCTCATTGGAGCTTTCAGCTCAGTCAGCCGGGCAGTCAGCTCACTTCAAGTCGGGTCGAACAGTTCCAGTGGCGGCCGCTCTGTCGAAGCGGATGGCGGGTGTGGCTGGGACATTTCGTTTCCTGTAGCCAGCACAAGCTCACTACTTCACCACATTTGAGTTTAAGGACTTGCACTGTCCCCGAACAAGGACAAGTTGCCCACACATTGTCTCAGCCAGCTCGTACTCTGTTGTCTCTCACCATGGCGCATCAGCATGTTCATCCTTGGCACTACAGATATTGATTGATTCATGTGAGTCTGAGTCTTAAAGGGATGTAATGGTGCACAATGAATCAATGAACAGTTCAAGCGGCATGAGCTTGACCTGGCGCTGCAATGGGAAATCGTGATGGGTGGCCACGTGGAAGAACTGGTCCTTGACATCCTCAGGGATATAGTAGTCCTCCAAGATCTCCAGCCTCAACTGTTTCATATAAACAATACAACACTGTAAACTGCATGCAAATCCCTGCCAGGCTGCATCACAGGGTCTCTGTCGATGGTAGGGACTACTTCTTCATCGTGCTCCTCTGCTTCCTCCTCTTCCGCCTCCTGGTCGATTTGCTCCTGCTCAGCCTTGTAGGGCTCCGACTTCTCAGGAAGACGCGGATTCCACGCTGTGAGGTCCGCCAGCGCACCGGCAGGTGCCAGTGGAACACTGTGCTCAAGTGCTGACATGAATTGAAGTTCCACAAGTTTTGGCTGCAGCCTCTCCCACACAGCATTCGCCAAACTCGACACCATGTTCTCAATTGAAGATCGAGCTGAACTGTTGCTCGGCAGTGCAGCACCACCACCTAGGAATGTCTGAAAGCATTCCCCAACAGCCATCTCTCATGCCGTCATCATCGGAAGTGTTGGGTTTGCTGGCGCCGTCGGAGGAAAGGCAGGTTGAACTGGATGTGTTGCTGCCAGACCTACATCCCTTGGATGTAACGGACGAGACTTGGGCGGATCTTTCGGTTCCGGCACACCCTCTGGAGAATCAATCTCAACCACTGGCGGCTTTGGCGGCTTTGCAGCCGGCTTTTTCGGCTTTGCAGGCATGCTTTTCGTAAGAGGTGCTGGCTTTGTTTTTGCCGTTGCCCCTACTTCTGCTGATGCCCCTTTTTTTGCTGGCGGTCTTGCTTTTGGTGGTGCTCCTGCTCTTGGTCCTGCCCCTGGCTCGTCTGTTGATGCTGTTGCCCTGGCTTTTGTTTTTTTTGCTGGTGATGCTTTTGGATCATTGGTCCAAACTGAAGGAAGCCACTCTGGAGCGGGCACTGGTGGCCTGGCAAAAGCCGGAGTAGCAGAACTGGAGGATGCAGGATCACCACCCCCTCTTGTGGCGTCATCGACATCTGTCTCCGGGATCTCACGCGGAGCAGTTCGTGCTCTTTTGGCATCTGGCAGCACCTCAAATGCTTTGCATTGAAGACGACACACACACACACACACTCAATTGAGGATGTCAATTGTGACTGAAATGTTATTATTTATTCTTGAAGCTGAAGCGAAAATGTAGTGTTGCTCCCAGCTGCTGCTGCTGCAGCAGTTCCTCTTGACTTCGTCTTCTGATTTCGCTTCTGAAGCTTCTGAAATGTCCTGGCAGGTAGGTCCACGGGATGTTCCTGCTTGTCCTTGACCATTCTTGTTTTCAAGTTCCTGAGTCAAAGTGGTACGTGTTGGCACTACAGGGCAGACTGCAAATCAAATCAATGCGGAATTCGAGTCCAGGCACATCTGAATGGAAGCCCAATCAGTCTGCCCTGCAAATTGGTCGGTCCATGTGTTCCAAGCATTTTGCAATGCTGCCTTCCATTCATCCGACGACCAACCAATGGACGGCAGGAGATGCTTCTGCCTCCTGATGCACACTTTGGCAGAACCATGGATTGCATTTAAATATTTACATATTACAACCTCAAAACAACATTCGAAAATCTGAAGCTGCTCAGCGACACGTGATGGCCATTGGCGAAGTCGATAATGTGCTGTTGATCGGCAGCGATGGCACTGTGATCTTTGTTTCTGTGCTTCTGGACTAAAGTGTCGAACCATGCGACGCATTCGATGCCACAGACCTGCACTGACAGCTGATACTTACAAAAACTAGACAATTGAGTGTCACCTGGACCAATGAGTCAATTCAGCACAGCGACTTGGAAGAGAGCCATGACCAACGCAATCATGGCACACGTCCTGTGCCATCCCGCCGAACAGCAGATCCTGACAATTGAAGGACCACATAGGAGGGTTATAATTATCCTAGTCCCTGAACCTAAAAAAAACCTCCAAGACCTTCAGCATTCAAAGACTCGAGAAGCCTGAGCAACTTGTCGGGAAAATTGAGGATGAAGTGGAGCGTCTTGAGCGCTGCGGGATGACTATACACCTCGGTCATTAGGGTGAATTATTATTAAAATTAAAATTAATTATTATACAACTCGATTCATGAAGCAACACCTGTTCGACCAGGCACCTGTTCCATGATATGCTGGTATAGGCCACATTCTCTGCCAAACCTTCCTCCTTCGGCCTCCCTTGGCTTCCATCCATGACTGTCACTGTCACTGCCCTCAATTGTCAATTGAGTGAAACTGAAATGAATGAAAAATGTACAAATGTCATGAAGCTTCTTCACGTGCATTTGCACCTGCAAGCGAACCTCCCATGTGTTAGAAAAGTTACTTTCCTTGTCCAACCTCTCCAACAAGTCTGTCATCTGACGTGATGGACGATTTCCATTGTGGGCAACCCCATAACCAACGATCACCACTCTCTTCGGCCAAACGTAGGTTTTGCCGCCCAGGAAAACTGACCTCGAAGTGTTGGAGCAGGAGGCAGCTGCCGAAGAGCTCGGGTTGTCAATAGAGCTCACATCATCAGTAGCATCAATAGCCGGTTCGTGGTCTCTTGTTTCTCTCGGGGTCCTTCCACTGGCGTCCCCAATCGTCCGAGTCGTCTTCTTCTTTGCCTCGCCCCAAGTCACCGGAACTTTTCGTTGAGGCGTCTGTTTTCTTGCTGCTGTAGTTCCCGACATCGAATTGGCTGTATACTATCCCCAAGCTTTGATTGTGCCTCGAATGAACACGGAATTGTAATGATGAAAGGTTAAGCGCAAAAAAAAAGGGCTGCATGAATCTTTGCCAAAGTGCTGTCTAACGTTGTTTTTACAGGCTGACAGAATCCAGGCTTCTGGTTTGTTGATGCCGCCTTTTGCCCGATTGAAAGATCTCCTCAAATGTTGTTGCATTGAAACAATGACATGTCAGGTAGCAAATTATTCTCAATTGGAAATTGTCTGAAATGTACTGCAGGTGTCACAAGATCACCAGCCTTTCTCGGGCAGAGCAAATAGAGCAAGTAGATTGCTTGCTGTGCTTTCCGGAGATCCTGGCCCTGCTCCTCGAGACACAATTCCTCAGGGAGATGCTGGAGGGCCACACTCGACATAGCACAACTTGAGCCAGAACTGCAGCATTAGGTTACAAGGGGCTCACAATCAATCACCAAGCAAGCTGACACACACACACACACACACACTCACTGAGCCTTCCGCGCAAATATCACTCACATGCCTTCTGAAACGACTTCACCTGGCAAAATGCAAATTTCATGCCAGCCCTGCCCCCCCCCCGGCTCTGTCAAAACATGCCAGGCAGACCTTGCCATTGATGCTACCACAATAGTTATACTACCGCAAATCATGCTACCACAATTAGCGCTACCACAATTGTTGCTACCACAATTGACAATTGATGCTACCAGAACTGATGCTACCAGAATTGATGCCACTGCAAAATCGAATCAACCAAGCCAAGCAATGCCATGCTGACTACCACAGTTGCTGCTACCAGAACTGATGGTATCAGAATTGATGCCACCGCAAAATCGAATCAGATGCCACCGCAACAATCGAAGCAATCAAGCCATGCAATGCCATGCTGACTACCACCATTGACATTGATTGATGCTACCAGAATTGATGCCACTGCAGCATCGAATCAACCAAGCCAAGCAATGCCATGCTGACTACCACAATTGATTGATGCTACCAGAATTGATGCCACTGCAGAATCGAATCAACCAAGCCAAGCAATGCCATGCCGACACAGTAACGGCCTCCCCAGCGTCTTTGCAAACACGAGTGTGCTCTGACAGTCATGCGGACTGGAGACTTCTTTAAATGCCACCCCCATTCGGCCAAGATGGGGTCACCCTGCTGAGTATGCGCCGGCAAATCAGGGCCTTGGACGTCGTGCTTGCCTTCTTTGCCCTATGCGGAGCGCTGAAATCCAATTGCCTTGCATACCGGCCCGCAAGAGGACAGGTCATGCTCGTCATCGAGTGCACCGGAATCGCTGCGCGACGCGCCGGTTACTGAAGACCTGTCAATGAGGCACAGCATAAGATGCCATGCGGGGCCATGCCGGCAAGCAGCAGTGATCGAAGTTAATATTTCGACCGTGGTGTGGGTACGTGGCATAGTATTTATTAATAGTAGCGAGGCCTTCCCTGCAATCTGTGTGCATTTCACCCCGCGGCGGACACACCACCTGGCTGGACAGGCGAGCAGCACACAGAGTAAATCCCCAGCGCCCGGCCAGCGACGCTGTCCCGCACGGATCAAGGACCCATTGCTCACGTGGTCCGAGCCCGACTGGAGCGGTCTCTAAGACCACTCTGAGCTGGGGCGTGCAGGATGGGTAGGGCGAGTCGAACCAAGCCAAGCAAGCCAAGCAAGCCAAGCAAGCCAACCAAGCAACCAAGCCAACCAAGCAGTGGCACGTGACAAAGGACCACGTTTCAGCTTCCAACACATCCGGCTTGGACAGAAGCGAACACCATCGCTCAATACATCCGGCTTGGACAAATGCAAAAATGTTTGGCAAAAAAGGGTTTCCTCACGCTGGCTTCCCAGTGTGCTTTAAAATGTTTTGGTCAACGGCCGTGCCCCCGGCACTGAAATTCCTAATAAAATACATAAATAAGCTAATACTACAACAGCTTGAAACCTTAAATCGGTATATTGAACTGCACTATTGAGGAAATTGGTTTTGGCCTTCAAACCCCCCTGATCCAGCCCCAAGGATCCAACCCTCAAAACGAGTGTGTGGAACAAAGTTGTCTCTGCGATCAGCCTGCTCAGAACGATGGCTCGACGCAGTTCCATGGCCCCAGAGGGCCGAAAGAGCACATGCTCGGTGATACCCAAGCCAGTGTATTGCACAGCGCCGTGCAAACTGAGGAATCCGCAAGCTCGTTGAGCCTCCGGACGGAGGCAGTGTCGAGAGTCTCGTGTCTCCAAGCCGGCTGCTTGCCGTGGCTCGGCACCCAAGACACCGTAGCATGACGCGAGAGCGGCCACACAGCCGTGCGCGTGTGTTCCGTCCGCGCCTTTCTAGCAAGCTTCGAAACAGCAAGGCAGTCGCTGACAATGTGCACAGTGCACAGGGATGCCAGCGTCAGCATCAGCCTTGCATGTGACCGCAACCGCATAAAACTCAGCGGCAGGCGCCGATTGGTCCAAGCCCGGGAGAGCATCGGCAACCGGAGCAGACTCTGGTACAATCACGCTCCAAGCCGCCCGAGGCTGCGCATGAAACTTGCCGATGCAACTGCCACCAGCGGCGACAGTAACCGGAGATTGGGTTTGCTCAAACCTCTGTGCGAGATGCGTGGCGACACGGCCAACATCGCGGAGCAGATCGCGCTCATGAAAGTCCGGAGGGTGCTTAACACAGGGGACTAACAGACGCAACTCCCCGTCGTCGACAGGGTAGCGGAGCACAGACAGAGGCGTGCTGCTGCTGCAGACAGGACCACGTGAGGTGTTGTCTGGAGGGCGCAACCTCCCCACAAACACAAGAGATCTCAGTGCCAGTGGCGCCACCACCGATGTGGCCGTCGACCCCGGCAACAAGAGCTGTCCGCAGGGAGTGCCTGTGCGCGGCGCCCTGCGTGCGCAACCAAGTTTTGTGCTCAGTAAAACACGGGCGGTGAGTGTCGTACTTCTGCTTGCTGTTGTTGTCGCCGGCGCGGGGCTCGAGCTGCCAGAGGGCTCTCTCCCAACCAGTGCGAGCTGCATGCTTGATGGTTGCAATACCATCAAGTAGGCCAAGCGGAGTCTCAAAGCAGGAGGCGCTGCGACGTTTCCAACCCCACTTGTTAATTAAGAACCTCACCTCAACTATGGAACCTGGAGCGGCCTTTGACAGGTTTCATAACCGAAAGCTCGATCTGCCGCCTCCACCTACCAAGTACAGTTTTAGAAACCGTATGCCAAACATCAACGTGGCTGAAGAGCGGCAGCGCGGCCGCCCGGATGATGCGACGCTTCTTGCGCCAATCAAGCGAGAGCAGCTTGACACGGGAGAGCCTCCCGAAGACCTTATTATATAGCAGCCGCTTTCTCGTTGAGCGGCGTTCGCCTGCAACGCGTGAGGTTGTAAGCAACTCCAAGAAGCTTGAACTGCCCAGACACCGGCCAGTCGTGCTGAAGTCCCTTTAAGGTACGTTTGAGGTCATTAAGGTCCTCTGCCAAGCAGCCCCCGTAGCGAACCCTTCACGCTTTGTAAGGTGTAGGGAAAACCCACAAGCAGCATCGACTTCGGCGGTGGCTCAGAGCCGAGGCCACCGGCCACCATCTCGCAGGACGTGTTTGTCCAAGCCGTGCGGTCGTCAACGTCCACAGAGCAACGGATGCTCGGCGCCCTGTGGCAAACGTAGCCACGCCAGAGGGCCATGATGCCCGCCAAGAGCCCGCAGGAAGCGGGGCAACCCTGAAGAAGGTCGCGCTTGCACGAGACAGCTTCGGCAGCGACCGCCCCGTGGTACTCAAAGCGTCTGCGCGAGTCGTTGTAGAAGGCACTCAGGAGCCGCACTGCAGCGGGAGGCATTGCCAGACGTGCAAGGCCTGCTCACTCACGACACTTTAGAGACGTCAAGTTTGACACCGTACACAGGGGACCGGTTGTTGAGCACATTGACGATGTCGCCACGCAAAGTGCTACTGCTATGCGCATCTTCAGTGGACTTGCCGCGGAGGCCACCGCACAACTCGGCAAGCAACCAAGCCTCGAGCCACGGATGAAGTTGGTGCATCACCGTGGTAAGGCCGGCTCTCCAAGCCAGGCTGGCAACGGAGATGGGGCGGAAGGCCCCACGCCTCCCAGCCTGGAGTTCTGGTGGAGAGGACGGACCTTCTTCTGTTTCGTGGAGTTCGACAACAGAAGCGACCAGGGTGTACCTTCAAGTTCGCAGAAGTCGAAAGCGGGAGGAGTGGCAGCTCGGAACCACCAGTCAGTGCGCTTGCCAAGCGTTTTGCGACTGCGCTCCTGTACCTCGGAGAGTCCCAGTAGCTGGAGTTGCTGTTGCACAACTTCAGCGGGGAACACCGGCGACCTTCCAGAACCGTTCCTTGCTAACCTCGTTGGAGGACTGTGGTTGTCTCACGCCAAGGCTGCGGAGGCTTCGCGCGACACCGAGGGTACTGGCCACACTGGAAACCCTGGCACAGTAATCTTTGCTTGTCTCTTGCTTGTTGGGCTTGACCCACTGAACACTGCAGGGGCTCGACGAACCACCCTTTTCTGCCGGAGCATGTGAGCAGAGGCTCAAGCACGGATTCTTCGATCCGCGAGCCCGGTGATGACGGTCTTGGCGCCGTCGCCCTGCTCACCCCACCCCCACATGTCAAAGACCTTCTTTGACACTTCCTTTGGGACTTCGTTGGCAAGCCATTGCTGCAGGGCCGCAGCTGGCTTGCTGTGCAACTTGCGCCACGCACTGTCGTCGAAAAACTTGACCCCAGTGCTAGCTCTGACAATGACAGTGTTGGGAGCTTTAGGCTTGTCGGGACTATAGCAGCCTCCATGGACTTGGGCCGTGTTTTCCTAAGTTCGGCTTGTGCAGTTGCAGATTTCTTGACGTAGAGGACATTGGTGCAGCGGTCTGCACGAGTAGGAACAAGACCGCAGGAGAGAAGGGCTTTGTCAACGAAGTTCCACCAACGTCTTGGTGCATCGTTAAGTCCATAGGCAGGCTTCTTCATCCTTGCTGCGATGTACAGAAGATGTCCTGCTTCCGGTGGGATCTGACATATAATGTCTCTTGCCTTGGAGAAACGCAGTCTTGAGATCAATGTGGCTCAAATTCCACAGCTTGTTAGCGGCTATAATTCGATAGCAAGACAGAAGCCCGGGCGGCTCGCAGCAGGACTATCAGTTGGCTGGACATCCTTCTGTCGATCCTGGAACCCTCGGAGGACCCGCCGGGCCTTACACACTTCAGGAAAGTTCCATCCTTATCTCTGTTGAGGGTATGGACCCAACGGCCGGTAACATAGTTACCTAGTTTCCTGGTAACGACGACCAATTCAACAACTTCATTGTCCAGCCAACTCTGATATTCAGCTGCCTTGGCCTCATCGATCTGTTTCTTCAGTTCTCTCTTCTCCTTCGCTGTCGCTTCCTTTCGCTGGGCCTTTTGTCAAAGGCTAGCTGTGCCCTTGGAAGGGCTTAGCGACAGGGTCTTGTCCTCTTCTATGAGAAGATCATACTCTTCACGAATATCAGACCTGTTTCTTTTCGAAGGATTTCGAAGGTCTGTATCTGGTCTTGTCAAACCGAATCCGTGAAGTTACGTCTGCATCCACCTGAGCGACCTCCAAGTGGTGGATGCGGGGCCTCAGGTGCTTCCTGCTAAGCACTTCGAGGCAGCGAACAGCTCAGCAAAGGTTGCGATCATGCCACTCGTGCAGTGCTGTGTTTGCGAGTGGTGCCTTGATCGAGTGTCACGAAACAGATTGGCACATGCTGTGAACGGCAATGGAGGGGGCAGTCGAAAGACAGCCCGCTTACGCGAACAGTCACAGTTCGCACAGCTCGGCCAGTTGCAAGTACTGTTACAGCTGCTTTCTCGGTTGATGGAATTGCCCAGGGGAGGGCAATTAGGTCAACTGGCTGGACTCCTGCCGCAGAGCCTTGTGAGCTCTCTGGGAGCCCCTCTTAAGAAGAAGAAAAAGGTGATCAGAACGCGGGTCCCTGCACTGCATATGTCTGCTGCCCCCGCTGTGTCTGAGAGAGCGCCGCACTCAGGCGCCAATAATCCGAGTGCGAGTAAACCTGCCACCTACGCTGATGCATTTTCGCATGGCATGAACGGCAACAAGGATGGTGCTGCGGCCACTCCCAAAGGAAGAGGCAAGGGTCAAGGACCGTCCCAGTCCACCGGGGGCGGCAAGGGCCCAGTAAAGGGCTCAGGCAAAGGCAAACCAACCGGTGATTGGAAGCAAGCCTGGGTTCTACGTGAATGATTGGACTGCCCCGGTCATGTCTTTGGATGATCTAGGCCGCAAGCTTGATGCCAAATCTGCTGATGACATCAGTGCGGTCGTTCACTTGCGTGATGATTTGGAGGCGGATGAGCTGACTATCCTCGTCGGTGGTGAGGGCGAGGAATGCTCACGGGCCGTCAGTGTGACGGCGGTTCTACTTGCGCCTAAGGGCTCTCCACAAGAGCACACTCCGCCGAAGCGCGAGGGGGTGCAAACTCACTTTGTCGCGGGCAGGCTTGCCAACAAGCTGGCAACGCGCCTTGTGCACGTCTGGCCGGTCTGCGGTACTTCACCGCCGACGCTCAAGAAGCCCAAACGGGTCAACGCAGCTGATTTTTGAACTTCTTGTCAAAGGTAATGTCTTCAACTGCCTCAACAGCAAGATTTTGGTCCACAAACATGTGAGCAGGAGTGGACGCAGTGGCATCCTTTCAATCAAGCCTCTGGCCCACAACCACAATATCGTCAGTGTTCTCGGAACCCACAGCGAAATCTGTTTTGATAGCATCTATTATGGCCTTTCTGAAGACTTCGTCTCCGGCCATGCAGAGATCACCGACACAAAGACAGACTACTCCATGGACCTCTCCTACGCTCTGCATTATTGCCTGCCATGGGGTTTGGGAGATGGTCTACTTTGCTGCATGAGTCCATCTTTCGCAGGTACACACGAAAACCTGCAATTGCTTGACTTCGGCAAAAGGCCTCCAGGACCACATGTTGCTGAGCAAATTCTGCAAAACCAAACCTGCCTCCGACAAACGCAAACTGCTGCTCGATCTCGTCTTGAAGTTGCCTGTACTCCTCAGCAGCACACTTCTTACAGGAGTGTCTCGGGTCAGATCAACTGGCTACAACGCAGGACTCAAGCCCACATTTGTTGTCGTTTTAGTCGGTGTGCCAGTAAGGCCTCGAAACCCACCATTGGCGATGTTAGAGATCCGAACAAACTCGTTCGAGTTCTCAAGGCAACGGAAGTTGAGCTCCGATTTTGGCCGTTGAAAAGAAATAATCGAACTTTGGGCTATCCTGATGCGTCTTATAGGAATGATGACGACAAGTCTTCCCAAAGAGCACCGGTCATTTTATCAGCTGCTGCTACTTCTTCCAAGAATAGTGAATTAATTCACTATAATTCACTGAAGCGCGATGAAGGGGAAATTTCCTCACAAGGAAGCCTAGTAGACTATGAATCTCACAAGATCACAACAACCTCAATGTCCACAACAGTCGCCGAGTCAAACGCACTCATGCGTTTCTTTATTCCTGATGGGTCTATGGGCAGATCTGTCATCAGAGACAGTGCCTATTCACGTTAGAGCAGATGCCAAAAACTTGGTGACAACAGCTGGTACAACACATATGCCAGAACAGAAGGAGACCTATCATCTTATTTAAATGCTCCGAAAGGAGTCGAACTCAGGGCCCCTCGACGATCTGGCTCATGTCAGCTCTAAGTACTCCTAGCAGACGCTTTGACTAAGCATACGGCTCAGCCTGATGAGCTCATGGACAGAAGCCCTGGAAACGGGGAACCTACCAGAAACGGACATCCACCCACCATTCCAAGATTTATTACAGCATAAGGCATTCACAATACGATGGATGTTAGATCGAAAACCTAACAAATGCCGCCACGGCGGTTGCAATGTTAGGCGTTGATATCTCAGCAGAGATTTATCGACTGTTGTACTGTCAAGGAATATGGTGGCAACGACTGTGATGTTCGCGATTTTCCTGATCTGGATTTCTATTCTAGACTGTTTCATGTCTAAAAAAATTAGCGTCCGCACTCTGCACGTCACAACATGTCCTGGCAGTGCTGGTGTTCATGCTCTTCATGTCACAACATGAGATGGAGCATGAGTGTTGTTGTCCGCAGTCACGTATCCCGACATCTTTCTCTCACAAGAGAACCAATTCGCAATGGCGATCAGGAGCAATTTCCGTGATCGCAGAGGCTCGGCAGTGCACCGGGGCCGACACCCACACATGGGTGGCTACCCAGGAGACAATGCGCGTGGACACTACGCTGCAAAACCGGCTGGCATGGAAGACTTCATCCCACAAGATGAACCGCTCTTCATTATGCACGCAACAGACCCGTCTTGTACCATCTTGCCAAATGTAGTGCAATCTCCAGACTTTGCACCCATTGTCAAGGAGAATCACAGGTTCAACCGCGCCACGGTGCAATTGGCGGCTTCGGACTCTCAGGTCTTAAAGGCCATTCTAACTATTTACGCTGCCAATGTGCTGCAGAGGAATTTGACCAACCTTTGCCAAACTTTGGCATGCGCCAACCAATGGGCAAGATGCCACATCAGAGGTCATACATTCCAGACATGCACGAGACTGGTGCATGAATCACGGAAACCAGCCTACAATGCTGTTGAACCACATTCTCAAGAATCGTGTACCGCCAGAACCCCCCAGAGTCGAGCGACCGGCTCCTCAGCAGATACCGGATGGCTGGATCCCGCAAACTGCAAGATCGGTTCCAATGCCGAGTGGCACCGACGGCAGCACCAGCCGACCCTCAGACACCACCTACACCGCCAAAGGCTACGCACTGCCATCGTGCCGCAGGTCCCCACAGCGACAGAGGAACAGAGACCTCACCCGAGGTGGAAATCAGCCCGACGGGCTGAGGCGCAGGAGGATCCAGACCGTCTTATGGGACAGCTCTGGAACGCGAGGGCAAGCTGACCATCCGGAGGTGATTGAAACGACCACAGGCAGGGGACCAGGCGTTCCACCACCTCCACCTCCGGCCGGCTCCTACTGCAGACACCTCACAAGGTGTGCAACCTCCACAGGACGAGCCATGATAATTCTTTCAAAGGAGATGACGACGACCAAGAAAGAAGGAGACGAAACGGAACAGTCCGAAGAAAAAACTTCTTCCTCGGAAGAACTCATGGTCGAAGTCAAGACTCGTGGTGCTCAGTCGTCAATTGACGCTACTGTTGCTCCTGCTTCTCACCAGAACAAGGGAAAAGAGAAACAAAACAAAAAGGAACAGTCTGAGAAGACTCCCTCCGAAGATCTCGCAGCTGGGAAACAAAAGAGCCTTCCTCAGACGAAGAAGACATATGGGCTACCGAATTTTCACCAACCGTCGACAGGCTAGTCGCCAATCTCCAAAATGCTGATTTTGACATCGGTGATGACCATACTGTCCGGATTCCAATTCGTCGCTTTATGTCGCTTTACTCATATTCTGGCACAAGTCAGATCGGCACAGTCCTCCCTCAGGAGGCAGGGAGGGGACCATGCAGCAAAGGTCAATAGACACAGAGATACCCTCGCAAGAATAACCATTGTGCTTACTAGCCTCACATCAGCTCACTACACCATTAATCAGGCAATGACGCGAGGATCAGAAATTCAGAAATCGAGCGAAGGTGTGCTACCCTTCTAAAGATGTTCGAACAAATGTTCCAGGACGTCTCAAGTGAGGATGATGTTTCACCCACAGGTGATGAAGCTGAAGGACAGCCTAGGAAGAATCTTCCTTCCAACGAAAGCCGGGACAGAATCCAGGCTGAAGCACCTTCACCGTCTCAAGATGCATACTGGGATGCCAGATACGCATACTTGCAATCTCCCGCAAGAGATGAGGCTGAGACGTCGTGGCCATCCTCAAATGGAAGACGCAATCACCGCAACCAAAGAGCGAGCGAACCAAAGGCAGAACTAAGGGCAAAGACTACCAGCTCACAAGCTGTGCCTAAAGGTGTACCCAGACACCTAACGGACGAAGATCCAGATTTTCGTCGTGCCGATGACATGTTGTTGGTAATCTTCGATTCCGACTACGAAGAAAACTGTTGTGACCCGGATGAAGCGCAACCGGATGTGATTGCTGCATCTTTCGTCCGACACTTCAACAAGCGGACTGAAAAGCCAGTTCTCGCAAGAACACAAGGCATACTGCATTAATTCATGTTGCACTCCTAGCGTATGATCATGTATAGTAGATCTTTTTGAGGACAGCTCACCGCAGCCAAAAGCAAAAGGTGTGCAGAACACCACGCCCTCAAGGTGTGAGAGGGCACCTTGCTTTGACGTGTTCTACTATGTAGACTATGTATATCTGAATGTTTTCCTGAACCCGTACTTCGTACCATACTTGATGACACAAAAGATTATCCGTGCAAGTGTGCCGGTGCTTTCAGTAAAAGAAAACTAGAGTCTGTTCGGAACATAAACTCCTGTAAGCCCTCAGGCGGTAGGCGGTATGATAGGTACTTACAGCAATGGCACGGTGGCATACTCACATGTATATATTCCGCTGCCCATTTATGTCTCAAGTGGTTCAAGACACCATAGCCCTCTCTGCGATGCAATGACAACAGCCTGCTGTCCGTGCAAGGGCAACTCATTAGGTCTAAGGGCCTACACTGAACCCACATCCTCCCATTGGAGAGCGGGGTGCCTATCTGGGGGCCAGGGTGGGGGGGGTGTTTTTGATCGATAAGTCAATTCTTTTGCGTCTAGGCCGGCGGTCCCGGCATGTCACGGCCCTCTGCTTCCGCAGAGAGAAACGAAAGCCTAGCTATTCTAGCTTTCGTGATGACGGTTCGAGAGAGTTTGAGACACAAAACTCAGCAGTTTTCGGCTTCACGTGTCTGTGACTCTCAGCACTCAGCCTCTCCTACCCGAAGAGGCATTGCACAAGTGAGAGAAAGCCAGAGAGACCGAGTCAGCGAAGCGTGCACCCGGCCTCGCTCTGTGCTAGGCCGTGGGAATCAGTGGGCATGCGCCCTTTCGGGACTCAGGCCGCACCTTCATGCGCCCTTGGTCTTCACGCGGTGCAGATCGCTGATGGCATTCACGTTCACGCGATCCCACTCCTAGGGAAAGTCAGACAAGTCTGAGTATCAAAGCAGCGCAGGGCGCTGCAGTGTCCGGTTCGGGGCCTGGCCTGGGCCAGTTGGGAGAGCTGTCCCGGTTGTTCACCCAAGTAAGCAAAGAGCTCAGTGATGAAATCATCCGCCTCGGATGAGACTCTTCGCTCCGAGATCTCCCGAGCTTGCCCATGGGGGGCCCATCTCGATGAGGCGTGCACCGACTCGTCTGCATCCTCCACTTCATACGGCTTCTTGAGCCGACGGAATCGTCGAATAATCCTACAGCCTACAGGCATGAGGTATGGTCATACGATCATACAGTAGCGATTATCACCTTTCCTTTTCTTGCCAGTCCCGCCTGGAATTACCACCGCGATGCTGAGCAGGAGGACGACGACTCCGATCAATACCAAAGCTGGTATGCCGCCGATGGTCCCGTCCCCCTGTCGGTCCGTGCAGGATTATGTGTGTTTCCTTTCATCTTTTCCAGATCTGAAGCAAAACGCGCATCTGCCTGGACGATAAATTTGGAAGGGTCGGGCTGCACAAACTCCTTTGGCTTGGCGATTCGTGTCACCAGCTCTTGAACAAACTGGTGTTCGCCGACAGCAGCCGCATGTATCACGGGGCTCCTTGGATGTGTGCTCTGGGAGACTTGGACGGGAGTAGTAACATGGTGGGTTAGCTGTTCTTTCCTCAGGACGTCGGTTGGAAAGTCAAACACGAGTGTAGACAGCAAACAGAGTACCTGTGAATTGAAGACTTGGCACCATCCAGACCTGTCCATTGCCCAGACGTCGGCAGACAGATCCAACAGCCGCATAGCGGTCAGGGACCTATGGTTGACTTGGCCTACTGTACCTGGAGCTGCTTACTGAACACAAGATTTGCTGCCGAGGGCACTGGCTGAAAGTGCAAGCATAGTGCAAAGGCCGAAAGCCAATTGCATCCTCAAGCTCGAAGTCGGCACCTGCACTCTTCACATGTCTCACATATGCTACAATCTTCCACAAGGCGACGAGGCCTCGTGTGAGGAGGAGGAAGGAAACGTTGAAGAGCAGGTCAGAGCGTGCGGTGTGGTGCAGCGGCGTGTTGAGGTCGCCGTCTCGAGCATCCGGCCTCCAAAGATGTCAAGGGTTTGAACAAGTGTTGTCCATCTCTGCACCAAGTCCCGATCCGTGCTTTGGCACTCAGCAGCAGCTCCGTGACCTATGCGAACAAGAGCCCTCGCTGGTGGCTGCTTCTTGCTCTGCCACTTCGCTCTGCCTCTACGTGGCCGCTTCGGGCGGAGTGATGAAGGGGTGTGCGCTGGGTCGCATCCTCCAGCTCTAGGTAGGCCTGTGCCATTCAGGAGTCACTGGAAAACTTCAAGGTCTTCGACCAGTCTGCAGCATGCTGCGTGCCTGCGCCTCCAGCAACAACCCCGCAGTTGCGAGGTAGCCACCCTGACCAGCAAGTAAAACGAAACTTGGGCCGTGAGGACCCAGGACAAAGCTGCTTGCGAGCCGCTTGCTGCTGCTCGTGTCTGTCAGCTCTACTACACAGTCGTTCTGACTTGCATGCATGCCCTATGCCAGGCATATTTGCACTGTGTGACAGCTCTCGCACTTGTCGGCTTCGACTATTGCGTCTCAGATTTGCAGTTTTTGCCTCCCTATCCATAAGAAGAAGCCACAACTTCTCATGAAGAACAGCGAGGTTCGAGCGTTGCAGAGACCACCATCGAAAGCAACAGCTTAAGTGATGCCTGTGCCGCGAAGTGGAGCGGGGCACGGCCCATATTGTCGCCTGACCTCCCACGCAACGACGAATCCCCGATTCTGGTGTTTTCGATAGACTTCCGATTTGCTGCTTGTGTGTGTTCAATCATGTCCAAGAACCTGGCATGGTTGCACGAGCGTTCAGCAAGGCCTGCGCAGCCAAGACCTGGACCAATAGCCCCTTTACAATTTGTTTGTTCTTGAAAGTCCAGCCGCCTGACCGTTGCCAGCAGCTAGGTGTAGGGGCGTCTCCCCGTTTACACCCTGGCCTGGGCTGTTCATTGCATCAGGCACTCACGTTTCCAGCATCTTGCAGTCAGGCGACACGAAGGAAGCTCCGACTCCAGGCCTCCAAACCCACACGACGGCCTGTCTCCTTTCTCAACGAAACGGCATTTGCAGTCTGCATCAGATGCCGAGAGACTCAAGGAGAGCTGTGCAAGGTCTCCCGCCCTGGGGCAGAAAGAGTCAAGGCAAAGAAGCCGTGTATGGCGATTCTCGCATCCAAGCGAGCGCCCCAACCTCGCAGAGGCCAGGATCGCCTGGCTACATCGATCGGCGAGCGCGGCGAGCACCGGGAAGGGGAAGGCCAGCTGGGCCAGGGCCTCTTTGCATCTGCTCTTGCTGCGATTGGATTGCGCACCCATCAGCAGCGCTCCCACCCGCTTCAATTCCCCGCCTGCACAACGCAGCGCTTCATGGCCAGTGCGCCCGATGCAGTTTCCGATGTCTTTCAACGCGGGCTTCGGGATGTGAGGCTTAGAAGTTGGGGGACGGTTTGAAGATTCCCTGGTGTAGTTGCAGAGGCAACTCGGATGCGACGAGGCATTGGCAAATGCGATGTCACTTCGGCCAACAGCTGCAAAAACTGTGATTTTGGGTCACGAGCTCTTGCTTCTCGGATCCCGAGGCCACCCAGATTGACCGTCGGATCATCCAGCAACCCTCGAAAGTTGCTCAGTCCCGAGCGCCGAGTTGAGCTGTTGATAACAGCCGGGTACCTTCACATGACATCTGCGGGTCTGCGCGCTAGGAAACTGCTTGAGGCCCTGGCGAGAAGGTGGTGGGCCCTGGTGCAGAACAGCTGCCCATGACCCTGGAAAGTGCAAGCTTCAGCTCGTGTGATCCAAAAGGTTACATTGACGAAGTCAGCATGGTCTTCGGGCTCGGCGATACGAGTATTTCGCTCAAGAAGCCAAGGCCGTAACGTGAAATCGGGGTTTGGAGAATTGTAGAACTCCTGGCACGAGACGGTAGACTCTTCGGGACCAAGCGAAGACGTCTTGGAGCATCGAAGCTGGTGTGCCTCGCATTCATCCACGGCCGTGATCTCGTAGTTGTTGCTCCCTGTTCACAAAACGGGTGTAGTCTTAGGTCTGCGCCTCTAGGAGTCCAATGCTAGGGCAGCCTATGGCAGCCTACACTGCTTGCCTCGACACTGCACTCCTCATGGCAAGCAACGCGCGCACACGCAATGCCTTGATTGTCATCGGCATCGAAGAACTTGATGACAAGGTCTTCGGGTGTCTGCACACGGTCAGACATGGACTTCAAAAGCTGAACTAGACAAATCCTGTCTGCCGTGTTTGAGACTCCTCTAAGGGCCCCCTCCGCGCTCTATATGAGCCAGGCTGCTATCTATGAAGCATGTCCCACCCTGAAGACTCTCTGAGGGGTCAGCCATTGGATCACTGGTGACAGTGTCGACGAGCTCGAAATTCAACACCACTTCGGAATTGCGCCTTACGAAACCATACATGTATCGGTTGGCCAAGCCCGGATGTGCGCAGGTAATAAGGATGCCACTCGACGAAAATATTTCCGAAGCTCCCTTGCAGGCCGTTGAACTTCACGCCCTGCAGGCGTCAGTAGGCAGATTCGAGAAGGGCCACAGCGTCTCCTTGCATGTCACGGCTGGTCGGCCTGCCCCGCGTTGTAGTTGCCTTCCTCGTAAGCCGGATGCTACAAACAATAAATGGCAGTGGAAAGTTCGTTGGCCTCATCGACAGTGACTCTCAGGTCCACGGTCTGCGAGTTGTCCTCATGCAACATGACAAAAGGCTAAGCGATTCCGAAGAAAGACGGCCCTTCTTCCTGACCAGAAGCCCTGTGTCTACAGAGGCTCAAGACCGCTGCCGAAAATATTCCAACCTAAGTCGAGTTTCTGCTGCAGCGCCCTTGAAGCGAAGTTCCCTCTCGGCCTGGCGCAGAGGTAGATCCGTGACAGCAGTGGAGAGAAATGCATCGGCCGGCGGACCGCTGTATCATGATCGCTTGCTCCGTTGCTTGCTTGCACGACGGTGTGGGCTAAAGGGGGTAACCCCTCTAACCCTGCGCGCCAGCGCTCCGCCGAGTGTCCCAGTTCTGTCTGTGTCAAACAGTCTGGGGTCGTTGAGTTGAGCTGGAGCAGTTTTGTCCCCACGAACAGTGCACAATGCCCCATGATAACCTCTCTCTCTCTCTCTCTCTCTTCTTCACTTCATCGGCGCTGGATTGGGGTTTTAGGCCATTGGGCGGCAAGGTTGGTAGTGTATGGTTGTCGTCGAACCTCCCAGCAACCATGTACTTTATCCTGCATCCCGGCCTCGTCCCCGTGCCCTCTATGGCCTATCCTTAGTTCCTGCGACAACCACTCCCCCAACTTGTGCCTATTTGCTGAGTTACTGGAGTCAGGCCTTGTCAAAGCAACATTTCAATCAAACCAGGGTGCAAGACTGAGTGCTTAGCCTTTCCCCCGGTTTCGCTGTGCTTGTCAAGAGGCTCGGCTAGGGAATAAACAATAACACAAGCATGCACAAACACAACACAGAACTGAGTTTTTGCTCGAGCGCTCACCGTGCAAGTGCATTGGCAAGTACTTGATGCTTACCGGGGACACGGCCTAAGGCAGCAACACTCAACATCAAGACATGTGCGAACTAGGACTAGGACGGTGCCGAGTTGTTCTGCGGGTACTCGCGGGTCGGGGCTCCGGTTCGAAAGCCGGTGAATGAGGCCATCCTACGTTTTCAGTTCACACCGAATTTATTTCCAGTGCGCGAAATCGCGCGAAGGGCGTAGCAGACGCCACGTCCTTCTGGCTGTGCTGAAGAAGCTGGGTGGCACTGGGCGGGCCTGTCCTTAAGCCCAGCAGAAAAAAAAAGAGGCGTGTTGCTGCAAAAAGCAGGCTCAGAAGATGGAAGCCCGACAAAACCTTTGCCTTACAGGTACCGTACAGAAAACGTTGCCTTCTTAAGAAGTGACTTGTGTTGGGGGAGCAACCTGTGATGCAAAAACAAAGGGGCAGAGTGCCCTGGAACCAGTACATCGGCCTCGACGGCTAAGTGCTAAAAAGCATCCCTCATGCCAGCAGAGGCCCCCTATCTCTTAGCCTGAGGCCAGGGCCCTCGGCCCCTTCCCCGGCCAACCACCCAGCTCTCTCTCTCTCTCTCTCTTGCTTGCACTCGGCCAGAGGGCCTCGGCTCTCTCTCTCTGTCTCTCTCTCTCGTGCACACCAATAATGCAGGGAGTTTGCCTGGAAGTCGGGGCCTTTGCCGTCAAGGTTGTTTGCCGAGACACCCGCAAGGTTGAGGTAGAGGTGCGGGCCTTGCAAGGGCAAAGAGAGCTCTCCAAGCTCTGCCAGCACTGCCCCGGCTGCGGCTAAGCGGGCTGAGGTGCTTGCTGTCCCAGTTCACCAAGCTTCTGGAGATGCCATACCTCGCGAGCTCCGAGCCCTTGAGCCCCCGACTCTCTGCCAAGCGAAGCTGAGAATCGAGCGCGCAGGGATAGGCCTCCTCCATGGCGCCGCGACAGTATTGTCCCGACTTGGCATGCCACTCGGGCAAAACCGAGCCGACAACGGAACTCACGGCGCAACGAGGAAACGAACAACTCAGAGGGCCGAACTCCATAACCATGCTGCAGGACCGTACGGCTCCGTTTCTTGATTCCTTGTGGGAGAAGTCACGAGGGATGTCGAACTTCGGACTGCTATCTGTTCTCAGCAACCAGCCATGGCATGAGGCACTGCAGTCGGACCACATCGTCCACTCGGAGAGAATGCAATCCTGCAGGTCGGG
This sequence comes from Symbiodinium sp. CCMP2592, assembly GCA_905221615.1. Taxonomy (NCBI): domain Eukaryota; class Dinophyceae; order Suessiales; family Symbiodiniaceae; genus Symbiodinium; species Symbiodinium sp. CCMP2592. Next base: position 289,066 of record CAJNDT010003057.1, on the reverse strand, counting down.
ATGCAAAAAGGGCTGCCGTCTTGCGCTCGTCCACCGGGTCCTGCGTATCCTTGCAGGGGATGCCCTTGTTGCAAGGTTCTTAGTGTCAGGGGACATCCAGTTCATTCCTGAAATAGTAGCAAGCAGCATGCACAGTCGATCACACTCGGTAAGAGGAGCTTCCAGGATCACAACTTAAGTGCAGCACCCTCTTCGTGGGAGTCGCCGTCTGGCATCCTCCCACATTCCGTGGCCTCGCGTCACAGCCGTCACTGGTCATCGTCACAGATCCGTGCCGCCACCACGTGCTCCTAGGAATCTACTTCTTCAAGTCCTACAGCCTGGAGTTCTTTTGTGCCAGTCAGCCTTCCGCAGCATGTGGCGACCTCTTGCACGCACGCCACCCTCACAGGAGGTAGAGCACGCCTGACGCAGAGTAGCTGTCGGTGAGAAGATCTGAGGAGGCTTGAAGAGACTGCATAATAATAGCGGAAAAGCAAAGGGTTAATACCCGCCGAGGCCACAGGCCCACGCGTCTTGGGGCCTAGCTCAGATACCTTCCACCTAATCCTCCTCCCAGCAGCCCGAAAGTTTCACCCAACCCGGTTTTTTGCGCTCACCCCTCGCCCAGCCCCATTTCATTTTACATACTTCTTCACCCCTTCCTTTTTCGGCCTCCCGCACCCCCAGCCGCCACTCCCTTCCCCCTGCCAGCGGCACGGTTGGCTGACAGAGCTTTGGAGCTTTTAAAGGCCCGGGTTTAAAGTTTAAACAAAAAGACGAGCTCCACAGCCGAGGCGGGCGGCGTAGCGTTAAAATTAACAGAAAGAAAGGGTAATAATGACGGTAAGCCTCGGGTAACATCAACGTGGATCTGTCATTAGTGCCGCACTGCAACTTCGGCTATTAGTACCGCTGTCTTGAGACTTGAAGGTTCGGAGGCGAAGAGTATGAGCTTTGAAAGAAACCTTTCATTATCGGTGCGAACCTCGCGTCGAGCCTCAGATACAGTCCGACCCAAGCTGCATCTCGCACGCTGGGCCTCCCAGTCCCTCCAGTCCGCCCAGAGTCCATCCACGCAAATCCTTAGCTGCCCGAGGCAAATGTCGGAAGTACCCTTCAAGCCTTCTGTGGATGTAGGTCACTTCCGCATCATGCATCGTCATGCGACCCGAGACCCGTCCGAGCTCCGCACTCACCTTCGGGGCATGGCTCGGTATTGCAAGGCTCCACCCAAGCCTGCAGCTACATCGGTGAACCGGATGGAGCTCCGGCAGATGATCACTCAGGAATCTTGAACCTTGCCTTGTCCAGCGGCTTGCACGGCTCGCATCCAGGAGACGGCCACCTGTTTCAGGGGGGGTGTTCAGAGCCGGTGCTGCAGCCAAACATGCAGGCGATGCGATGAAATGTTGCGTAATCGATGGCGTTGACCTCGGCTCGGCCCACTAGGCAGCTCTCCAGTTTTGAGTCGTCTGCTATGACGCTCTAGCACAGCTCGGGCCGCGGACCCCCGCCGCAATGCCGCGTGCACTCACTCCACTGCTTCCATTCTCCCCAGACCTGTCAGAGTCGTTGAGGCCATCCGTCACTGCACGAGAGCATGCTGTAACCAGACATAACAGGACCCTTCCAGGACACATGTGCACGGTGGAAAGCTTTCCAAGATTCTCACACAGGGGTCGCAGTTTCCACAATGGTCGAGGTGGCAAGGCTTGACCTGGCACAAAGGTGCTTGAGACAATCTCTGCTTTGTGCTTCCTCCCGCCCGCCTCGGTAAGGTTGCCGACGCAGCCCGTGCCGCAGTGGCTGAGCCTCCGGGAGCAAAACACATATCATGAAATGCTCTCTGGCAGCTAACCGCCGCTTGATAAACCCAAGCATGTTCGGGGTACGCAAAAGACTCCTTATGAAACGATTGATTATACCAAATCGGCCACATTGCTCAAAGACTTAGTAGCTCAAGGAAACTAAGACGGACAGTATCGGCAAGTGCTCATTAGCTTTTGCTGTCAAATAACACTCACCTACAGGCAGTTGAAAGTTGAAACTTCCGGAGGGCTTCTCGTACCAGTCACCGGCAACGAGTAAAAGACAACCAAGGCCGGCCAGCTTTCACGAACCTTCCGCCTCGACCTCCTAGTCAGGAATTAAGCACGGGACAGGACCTTGCAAAGTGCGAAGTGCAGCTCAAGCAACATCAGTTGTCCAACGATTGTCCAATTGCTCGCCCATCCGAACAGATTCCAGATTGTGCCAGCAACATGTTGACACATTGGCTTGTTGAGAAATTGCCTGTGAGTGACTCTCCGAGATCTCTCCTGGTCAGCCAGCTCAATCAGCACAACTGCGTCTGAAATGGCAACCGATGCCACGTTTCCTGATAGCCAGGCCCACAAGTGGCGCTGCATGGCGACCACCTGAGCCACTGCCCATTCACTGCCATTCGAAGGCTGTGCACCTACGAGAGCTGCCGGTCTGCTTTGACACGCCCTAAGTCCAGCTGAATGATGCGGCATGTGACCCCGAAACCCGACCTTCGTTGTCTGAGGCTGCCACACTGTCCAGATACTGACTTTGCAGTTGACCTCTTCATTTGAGCATGGCCTGAGGCAAGCATTCCCAGCGCGATCTCGTGAATGCATTGCAACATCATCGGAAAGCAGAGACTAGTCACATTGCCTTTTGCAGCCCTCACCCAGCTCGGGCCATAGCTCATGGTTGCACCCAGCTGTTTCGATCAAGCCAGGGTCACATGGCCTGAAGCACTCGACACTCTTTGTGCACACCCAAAGTGCTCAAAAGTCCCATTCAATCAAAGTCAGAAGTCAAACTGCAACACGTGTGATCCTCCTGGGGCTACAACTTGCCCCTGTGCTTTGGATTCACTTCAACCTGTTCAAATCAGCTGCTGCGCTTAACGAGACACACACGCACACAATGAGTGCACTGCTCTGGTGACCACACTCCACACAGACCTGGCGCTGTCGCTGCTTCTGACCTCCGTCGCAGGACTTGTCGCCTTGCTGCAGGAGCTTGTCCATCGTGATACAGCCACTTCAACACGGCACGTGTTACTTCATCGGCAACGGATTCAGGTCTACCTCGGTGCCTACGTGTGCCGCGGCGTGCCGTGAGGACCCCTGGACTTGTAATGTGCCTGAGGCGTCGACAACTATCCCACTCAGTCCAGGGGCTGAGGATGCAGTCCACCGCAACCGTGCAGGGCTTGATCTGAGAAGATGTCTGACTCCAGAATGCAGCGTCGAGAACTGTTGTCGAAACCTCCTTCAAGGTGCCGTTGCATGGCTTTCCGTCCTGCGCACGCGCCCTCACACAACACAGAGCGAAGTCAGGCGAAGTAAGGGCATGCCCGTACCGCAACAGCCAAGACTATACGTGTCCTTGGAGGGCTCTTCTGCGATTATGCGGTATCGCTCCTGCTTGGTCAAGATCACCAAGAATCTAAGATGACCGTCCTGTTTTGAGAATACTTTCTCATGAGGGAAACGAGGAAAGATGCGCCGCTGCCAAGGATTGCTCGGCAGGTGCTCTGTCCCGCTGGTCATGGGAGTCGCAATGGCTCCACCTGGCTAAGACATCGTGCGAAAAGCAAGATCGATCTATTCTAGAACATAGGCCCACAGACAGGAAGGGGGGATTCTACGAAACGAGCGCTCCAAGACTTGAAATTGCAGACCTCAGGCACTCTTTGAAAGAGGTAACTTTGTAGTCTTCGATGCAAAACTGGCAAGCAGCACTCACTCCAGGGTGAGAGCTCGCAGTCCCTCGCCGTGCTCTCTGTACCTGTCGAGCATCAAGCTACCTTCAGGGTTTAGTCGCAGGTAGATCTCGCGGTTTAAGTTTCCAGTTAACAGTCCATAAACTCGCACAGAAAAATCTGTTGTGGGCGTGTGCGGGTGTGTTTGTCTCCACCTACACAGCAAGTCGCTGCAGGTTCAACTCCAAAGTTCACAGCCAATCCTCAAATGAACCCGACGGTGGCAAAAGATCCCATCGCATACAAGCCTCCACAAGACAGCGAGCTCTGCAGGCTTAAGGCTTAACCCATTCCGGAGCCTAAATCAGGTCATTCGAAGGCCCCGGCAGGGCTCCCGATTGCAGGGGATCAGCTCTTCCAGGCTGCCCTTTGCGCGAAGCAGGGGACGTCAGTTACAACGCTTCGTCCTTCGGCGCCAGTGGAAACTACAGCTGCGAGTAGGGCTGAGTAGGGTTTTTCGTTGACAGAGCTGGAGGAATGGGAGGGAGCTCCCGGTAGCAGTCTGCCCACTCAAGATGCACATGCTGACGGGCTCCACTGACGCGGTGTTCACGGGACTTGCGAGGCCTCACAAGGTGTGCCGCCTCCTGCAGGTGGAACTTGGATCCCACGGCTCCTGGCTGAGATACACAATGATACACGCTTGCAATGCGCCGGTGCGCCACTGGATGCTGCTATGTCTACCAATGCAGGCTTTGCCTGTGCTTCAGCCCACCGTTGCAAATCGCGGTGCACCTCAAGTTCATCCGGTTGAAAAAGGTTCGATGCTCGAAGTAAGGCTCTTCGATTCTTCAACGCACGGGGCAGCCTTGAGCTGCCGTACTTTGAGCATGCTCTGGCTTGGACTTGCGGTGCGAGTAAGGGCATGGCTCTGTCCACTCGCGCCAGGTGCTAAACCTCGAGGTTCACACGAGAGCTGACCGCCAAAACTACAACTTCGAAGTGTAGACCTTTGGCCGAGAAGATTGCGTGCTTAGAGCCTCGCTTGCAGTCATTCTTTGCAGACAGCGCCAAGTAGTCTTCACAAGGCTCAATCTCCTGCAGACAGGAAAGCATGGAGGAGGCGAGTCGCTGTGCACGAACTCCTCCAAGGACAGCGGAGGTGCTGGATAGCTGGTGCCACAAGCTTTACCTCCATTCTGAGCCTCAGATCAAGTTTAGTGCCGCAGCTCATCGACGTCCAAAACCCCGAGGAGGACACTTGAGCGAGGATAGTCCGCTGCCGTAGCCGCTGATATCCGGTTTCCTGCAGCCGGCTGCTGTCACTCTGCAATCCATGAAGCATTCATCGGACGAGCAAGGCTGAAGTTGCAGCAGCAAGGTTAGAGCAGCCGAAAAATCCAGGCCTTCATGCAGAAACTCCAATCGTCCCAATCCGAGATGGTGCAATCAACTACCTCCGGGTGAGGAGCACGACTGGCATCTTCTCCGGAGTGGCTGTTGGCTCGGGGTGCACTATTCAGAGTTGTAGATTCGTCCGAGCTTCAGAGATCGCTGTTACATGGTGTCCACGAGTACGACAGGCACTTCCAGCAGGACAAGCCAACTGCAGCGAAATCAGGAAGCCAGGTTTAGCATTGCCTCCACACAAGGAGCTCGGGGGCAGAACTTCGTCTCCGTCTGAGCACCACCACCTTGCAAGCCAGGCAGATCCAGGCCCTGCCCTGTCAGGCCTCTGGCTTCTTCTGAAGAAGACTATATATACTTGGTTATTTGGCTTCGTCTTTGTGGGCACATCGAAATCAGCAATCTGACCGCCCAAGACGGTCCGCCCAGTGGGTGGTGACGAAACCACAGAAGCTTCTTCAACCAGTCATGGTAAGCTTCTGCGATCACGGCGATGTTCTCAAGAGCTCGCAGCTCCCAGTCGAGAACCCGCTCGGCGTCGTAGCATGCATCCACCGGCAGCTTGGTCGGCCGCCTCGTTGAATGCCCGCAATCGAGCCGCACTGTGTCCTTTCGGAGGCTTCCACTGCGGCTGTTTGCCGTGCGAAGGCGTCCAGATGAACTGAACCTGTTCTCCATCACGGTGCAACTGCTCCCACGGGGCCTTCACCTCAGCGAGCACCAGAGCCAGGTCAAACACTAGACTAAAGGCTTGAGAGGAGATGGCGCTAAGAGCCGATTGGCAGTCCACCACAATGTAGACTTGTTTGCACCGCCATCGCCTGAGCCACCGCCGTCACCAAAGCCTGGAGTACGTAGACAACAGCCGTAACCTCCAGTCGGTAAGGAGCCTCCAGGTCATCACCAAAAGCAAAGACGTTCGTCGGCTCCTGAATGGCAAACCCCATGGCCCCGACCTGGTCCTTGCTCGACCCATCCGTTGCGACGTAGATCTGGTCCACCTCAGAGTACGCCAGAAGGGCCTCGGACAACTCTTCCTCTGCAAAGAGCCTTTCAACGGCTCTGTCGCGCCGTGGCGTGATGTCCTGCCTAAAGCCGCACACCAAGTGGGGCCTGGAAGGTTTGAGCGCACCGCAGGCGCACTTGTGCCTGGCGTGGCCCGGCTCGAGTCACCCTCCAGCATTGAAGTGCCAGCTGACGCCCTAGATGCCATGGCCGCCAGCTGCAAACTCCTACGGCCAGCTGAGTTTGTGGCCCGCGAATTCTAGCCCTCTGGCACAATCGTCCTCGCACTGTTGTGGCCGCCCTGTGCACGCAGAGCTTGCGGTCTGGAGCCAGTAGACCACACCCTTGAAGGATTCACGGCCCGCCCAGCTTCGCCTCACCGTTTGGAGGTCGTGGCAGCACAGATTGTCCCGGCCAAGCAGGCTCCAGCCGCTGGAGAAACTTGAGGAAGCAAGTCGACCATGCCAATTTCGGACAGGGAAAGCTCCTCCATCCAGTCCTCGAAGCATGTCAACCTGCGCCACCAGGTGGGAAGCATGGGCAAGGTCGAGGCTGCACTGTGGCGGGTGGCCACGCACACCCCGCAGCCCACGGTCTTGACCAGGGAACGGGCCTTGTGGGTGCCAAGGTTCAGGCCTCGTGGAGCACGTAGACGAAGAATAGCACGTCAAAGGGAAAAAGCGTAGTGAAGGAACGGCAACTCGCAGGGTCTCGAGGGAGTGTCCGAACTGGTACTGCAACTCACGAGCTAGCCTGCACGCCTCCACGCACTCCGGAGCAGCAACAACAGCACTCTTAGTCAACGAGAGCTGGTGCATTTGCCATGGATGCCGTTGCGGGCTCCAAGAACGTAGCAACACCAAGCATGGGTGACCTCAGCCGAGATTATAACGGTGACAATGGCCAGCCTTGAGGTAAGCCTCGTCGGGGACTGCGCCAGGCAGTGCCGAGTGCACCGTCTAAGGAAAAGAGTCTCAATCCGCTCTCGCTAGCAAACTCGAAGAGAGCCATGATCTGGTCCGGGGCGCGAAGATTGATCAACACCTGGGCTGTCAGGTCGTGAGCCGGGGCATCGAAGTTCCCGGCAATGTCCTGCTGCACAGCACCAATGCACTGTCGACTGAGTTCACGCGTAACTTGCTGCCAGGCAGTGCCAACAGACGTGTACAGAAGTTCACCACAGTCAATAAGGCTCGCCTCCACGACAACTTCATGGTTCAAGACTTTTGCACCTGCTCTCCACAGCATGGGTAGCACAGTGATTGGCCTAGACTTGACGATGGCCTTCCTTAAAGAGACGGGCAGACAGCATAGCAGGTTTGCAGCCGCCCATCCATCTGGACCCGTGGCCTTGTTCTTCATCGTTGCCATCGCCGCACGGAGGTTGGTGGCATTGGTGTTGAAACCCGTGTCCTGGGGCGTCGGTCGCGGCACCTCTCTCAGACTGGCCTTGACGGCGTCAGGCGCCCCATGAGGCTTGGCGGCCCACTTTGACATCCTGGTCTCCTCCTGAATATCAACCTCCACCCCTATAGGTGGCGACCAGTCACGGGGATACCACCACACCACTGGCGCTTTCACGCTCCCTCTCCTGCATACGATCAGCGCGGCGCTTGATGTACGCCCGGGCCACACCTGGATCACTCCTGGCCTCTCTTTGCCAGACGCTCTTGCTCTTGTGTGGTGTAGGCAGTGACCAAACAACCTCCTGTCGCAGCTCTCGGCCCCGATCTCACGGATAAAAAGAAGCAAGAGCTCGCACACCACGAAGGGACCGGCCGATGCGACAGAGATCGGTCGTATATGGCCTTGTCAGCGTCGCATGCACGCGAGTATGCAACTTCAACAAAGCTCGCGAGCCTGCGGACCGTACCGGGCTCTTTCCAGTCTTGGGACAGCGAGGCTCCGACGGCAACCATGGGCTCGAACGCGGCACAGCTTGACTATCACTACACAGCACAAGAGGTCCTCAGCGACGTCAGACAGCAGAGTCCATGCGTATCGAGGTTGCCAGCATCGAAGGAGACCGTATCCCAGTGGCAGAGCCCTCAGCGATCCGGCCGGGATCCAGGGTGGCGTGAAGTAGTCGTCGCCTCGTGCCTCTTCGCAGCTTGGGTGCCGCGAGGTCGTAGGTGTACGAGACGGCCGCATGGTCACTGGGACCCTCAAAGTGAAACACGTCTTGAGCACGTAGCTGGGCTCCAGGGAATGTTGTGCTGCAAAGTCAATACGTCTGGGTCTGCGACCCTGGAAGCGGGGTCCCGTTATTGGCAGCTCCTCACCAGGGCGACATTCATGGCCAGCACAGATGTATCCCCAGGCCAAGTACTCGAGGAGCACTTGGTTCTGAAGCAAGAGGTTGAACGGTTGAAGTCACCGATCGATACCGATCGCCACAAACCTGAAGCCACGGTGGAATCCCTGCTGCAGCACGTCCTCGGCCTGACCCTCCGCCACGGCTTCGTCCTGAACCTGAAGATAAAGCCCGACGATCATGACCGGCTCAACCAAAGATGGGCTAGTCTGCACATCCAGGACAGCAGCCATGCAGCGGCCTACAGCCTCAGTTACCGACAGGACGGCAGGCCTCATCGGTATGCTGCTGGCCATGCTTTGCGCGCGCCATCCGCAGGTGGATGCAACGCAGCACAACGACCATAATAAGCCCTCCAAGCGTTGCAAAACCCGACCGACGACCACTCAGGAACATCAGCCTCAGGGATGACCACAACCCCCGCGGGGTGCTCCTCCAGAAATGCGCGCGACTTCTGGTGAATGCTGACCCCGATCTGGATCAGAGACACGGCGACTGCTGGGCGGCCTTTGCGGACAGCTGCTGCGCCTTGTCCTTCGGGGAGCCCGCTTGAATGAAGCATGCAGGATGCGCTCACGGTGCTGGCGCCAAACTTCGAGCAGGTGACCATCACCAAGTTTAACCGGGTGGTGGGGAGTAAACTTTTCTTCTTCCAGGCCACGGCACAATTTCAGGCCGACCGCGACACGGTGCCCACTACCGGCTCGTTTGACGGGGCTTTGGCAAACTTGGGCATTGGGCAGTGCACCGACAGGGGAAAATCCGTCAGAGAGCTCTCGGCCAAGAACCGGTTCCTCATGTTCGGCCTCACGAGGCGGTCAGTAAGGAGCCCGAGACCCAGCGAAACGAGATTGGCAAGGAAATCCCGGCGGCCAAGCGGCCGAAAGCAAAGGATACAGCGCGGAAAATCCCAGAGCAGCTGATCAAGGGTGAGCAGCCGAGGGACGGAGCCTGCGTGTTTCATACTGTGGCGGCCGGCATGGCATGGACCACGCATGGCACGACGCAGCACATCGAGATCACTGCTCGGGAGCTCCGAGCTCGTGTTGCGCAACACTTCCGAAAGCACGCAGAGTTCTATGCGCCTCAGCATGATGGGCTTGACCCCACGGCGGGAAATGCGACTGGCCTGCGTGCGTCGACAAGATGGAGAAGGAGGACTCGTACGCCTTGGCGCTATATAGGTCCGAGCCTTCAGCAGACTGTTCAATTCCAGAGTCATCATCATACCTGAGTACTCGGGAGTGCCATGCGAGTCATTCCACTCCCAAGCTGGCGAAAGGGTGGTCGCGGGATACCTTGAAGGAGATCCCGTTTCGCACATGACCCTCCTCCTTCCAAAGGGCGGCAACAACATGGACACGACACGTAAGGATCACCCGCTGCCAGCAGACATTTTGGCTATCAATGCCGCACCCACGATGACATATCGTCTTGGGGGCTGAGCGTCGTCTACTGGAGCCTGTACTGTCTTTACGCGTGCACCTTCCTGCAGGAGTGAGGCTGCTGCTTCGGGCACTGTTTGGACCCAACCGGCCAGTCGAACGGCTTCCCGGGCACCCAGCGTGGACTACCCCCTTCCAAGAAGTCTGGCGCACAAAGTGTTGGAAAGGCATTGATGGAGCTAAGGCCCCGTCATTCATGCACGGGCACAGCTTGGACCGGTGATCCTCCTCCTGACTCAACGTCCTGCTGCACGACCAGCCTTGTCGGCGAGCTCGAAACGTCGCAGAGTCAGCCGGCGATCCAGCATGAGGGCACAGTGGCTGGAGATGATTCCGATGTTAAGACCAAGATGAAGCGAGTCAGGGCCAGGCCTAGGGCGTGTGATGGGTCGCAAGCTGGGTTTGCATGTTGCAGGCTGTGTCCTTTCAAGTTCAAGACTGTCGTGACTGAGGATAGGCAAGTGAAGGATCAGTACATGTACAAAATGTGTGCATTATCGGCGACACCATCCTGGGGAGACTCATTCGGGAAGGTCCAAGCACACACGGGTGGTGCAGCCCTTGTCTGCAGACCAAGATGTTCATTGGCAATGCAAGTTCTGCGACCACGGCATTCCTCTAGAAGCTGCTACCTCGGCAGGCACGATGCGCATTCATCGCGATCGCAAGCAGCACAAGATTGATGCACACCCGAAGCTCACTTGGAAGGCCTGGAGTCGGTCGTGCAAGCCAGATAAATCAATGGCCGTGGCCAAGTCCAGGTTCAGTAGCATGGCGCAGTTAAAGATTGAGGTCGGCAAGCAGGGCGACTTCACTGCTTTTCGGTGGCCACAATCGACGACCAGGATCGAGCTCAAGGACAGGACCACCGCTGGGGTCCAGTTTCATCTGGCCTGGACGGCGTACCATCCTCAGCAGAGCCATCAGCAGACACACCCTGCAGCACATGGTCGCAGTGTTCCAGGTGGAACCATCCAACAATGCCCGGCACAAACTGTGCGGTCGTGCCCTGGGTCCTGATGAGAAACGCGGTGAGAGGCATGGTCCGTGGCCCCGGTGCTGCCTCATCAGTGCAGCCATCATCCCAGTGTCCAAAGCCAATCCTACCAGCAGCGGCAGGAGCTTGAACACTCTCAATGGCGCGCTTGCACGCAACATCGCTATCACGACTGGGCGGCCCTCCCACAGGCAACCTGTCGCGTGCCAAGCGAAGTTTGTGCTGCACAATTCGTCGAATCACGACACGGACCTCAGGAAGTTGGCCGGTGTGCCCTAAGCAGCTGGCCACCGGAGGGCCTACGTGCTGTCTCACTACATAGCCCTCTGCGAGGAAGGCTGTCACTTCATTCACTGCAAATCCCCGCACTCTAGCGAAGCCTGCTCGGCACAAAATGCGGCAAGTCCTGCGAACTCATCCGGCGGAAGCCTCCTGGGTCACCCCTGACCCGGAGGAGGTAATGAGCATGTAAGCCATCGGGAGGGCGAGGCTCCTGCATCACAGTCTTCTTCACATCACTTCTACAATGCGCAGTTGCACTTTCGCTGTTATTGTGCGGAGCCATCACGACACAGGCAAACGTTTGTTAGCCAGCCGCCCCCCTGGCTGTGGACGCTAGGGGTCACGAGGAGCCCCACTTTTGAGCCCGCAGCTTTGTGGACACATCCTGGTGATAATTCAGGCATCACAGCCTCTCTGACCCACAGCTATCCTTCTTCCCCACGGACGATAGTTGCGCGACGATTTTGCCTTTCTGCTGGATTGCAGAGGTTTCACACGAAGGTGGAAATTGTGACAGGCTAGCCGGCGTAGGCAATCAATTGCACGTTACAGAATGCCAGGAAGGAAATGCTGCCGCCCAAACAGTCCGGGACCGCTGCATGGCTTTCCGCCGCAACTGCTGCGTCGAGCAATGACGCGGTGACGGTTACCTCCACATGACAGATTGTCGGAGCTGCTCCTGCTGTCCCTTCGCTGGGGCTCCAGCACAGCTGCGTGCAAGACCTTGGCGACGCATCAGACATCATCAGACGCAAGTGCCGCCTTCGCCGAAAGCCCTTTTCGCTCCTGTCCTCGCACAGTTTCGCTTTTCTTTTTTCTTTTCTTTTGTCTTTGCTTGGCGGCTTCGCCATGCTTCGCCTTCTTCGCTTTGTTTGGCAGCAATGCCGCCAGGCCACGGCTCCGACCACTCGCCCCAAACGCCGAATCTGCAGTTTTTGGGGTAGCAGTCCTCCTCAGATCGCAAGTCTCTGAAGCGACGGTCTCTTCGATGTCTGTTTTCACATGGACACTTCTGGGTCACGGACATCGCAGCTGGGTGTGTCACACCTTGTTCGAAGAGCCGGAGCACCGGAGCACTGCAATGGGGAAAGGCCCGTCAGCCAAGTCTGGTCACTACTTGCAGCCACGGCTCTCCACTGTCTCCGTCTGCTCACCAGAGCAGACCATGCTCCGGCTTCCGGCCTGAACTCTCGTTGCTGAACGTGGAGCTGGCAGCTGCCACGGAATCCACATGCGAGTGCTGAGGCGACGAGCGAAAAGGTAGAGTCCACCAGCACTGCTGTTGTAGTCCTGGAGCTCGAACGGCTTGAGACCGAGGTTAACACTGGCGCTGCTCTACTCCACGAATATCTTCCACGCTATTCGCCGGAACTGACTTGCTATGGAAGCTGGATCAAAACCCAGCAGGCAACTGCATCATTGGTCGGCCTGATCACTGAGCGGTGCCTGGTCAGTGATTTCCAGCCTGGCAAATAGGCAGCCACTCCGTTAAAGACATGTCCGACTTGCACCAGTGAGTTTCATCCGAACGGGGACTGCACGCAAAGACAACACATCTTAAGCTGAGTGCAAAGGCATAGGTGCCGGACCGTCTCTGCAGGATTTTCACGGCAGTTCCACAGGTGGCCGTACAATCTGGCAAATGGCTGTTATACGTTGCCCAGCGTTTGGCCGTGCTGCATTCCGCGGTGCAAGCCTCCAAGGTCTGACCAATCCGCCCAGCGGCAGTAGTACTGCAAAGAAGAAGGCTCTCTGCTATTCTTACAGGCCTACCGTTGACAAATCTGTTTAGGGCTTCGGGTGACATGTCGTAGCTCAACGACAGGGCGTCTCTGAAAGTCCTCGGAGTCGCAGGTCCCGGTGCAGTTCATGGTCTCCTGCAGAACTTGAAGAGTCTTGTCAGAATTGGGACACGATAGCACACCTTAAGCGGAGGCAAGCACGACCGTCTCCAACCCTTGACAACTGTATCCTGAGGTTTAGGATCCCTGAGAGTACTGCGTTCCGACAGAGTTCGACGCTGCTATCCTCTAGAAGACTGCTTTTAGACACTTTCTGATGCGTGCTTCGAGTGACAAGTTCCCTGTAAGAAGGCATCTTATTGCATAACAAGTTTGTGCTAATTCGGCTGTTGTGTCCCTCCGCAGAGACGTCTCCTTGGCAACCCCCGGGTCGCACTTGTGGCCGCAGTCGTTCCTGCCATGGACCATGCTTCAGACGTCTTGCGCAGACCGCTCTCAACAGTCCGTGAAGACTCAGACTCCGCAAGATCGCGAAACTGACTCACATACACACACTGCTCAAGTGTGGTAGGCAAGCTGGAGGTGCTCGATGGTGCGCTGGCCTTGAGTGCTAACAGTGGGCCACTGAAAGATAGTTTGCACCGACTGACCTGTGAAGTTGCAGTGCGAGAACTCTGAGACTCGCACGGTACTTCTGCCCACCGCACTCTGAACAGTCGCCCCATTCAGACCATGCGCCTGTGATCACAAGCAGAGGAGATATGAGGAGATGTTGAGTTCAAGTCCCTTCTGCGAAACAGAGGCCCTGGCCCCACTGACAGTCGATGCAGTTGTTCTCCGGGCAGTGGTGTGTGTTGCAAGGCACCACCCTCAGCAGCGCGAGCAATCTGATCCACTGTTTCCTAGCATCACAATGCGCAGAAATTCCGCAGTGCAGCAAGAGTGTTTTAGCACCCACATTCTGGTAAAGGCCACCTCACTGAAGCGTACTGAGGCACTCCTTCTCAATGGTCGCAAACAGCCTGTTGGCTTTGTGTTGGTCAGCTGCCGGCCCCGAAACCCTCGTAGCCCCTGCCCACAGGCTTAGCGCCGTCTCCGGGCATCTTTTGCCGAGCGAAGCATTTACGAGCAGTTTCCCTTCAAGTTGGCGGGCAATGGCGAGCTAACACGATGGACGGACGTGCACACTGTCGGAGGCAGAGGCACCACAGCCAAGCCGCCACAAGCACCGGCAAGTTTGGAGCACTGGCTGGACTTGTCAAAGCAGCAGTTTCTCGAGGTACTGCCGTGCCAAGAACCTTCACGGCTTCCCAATGTCACACCAGGCCCGTCTAAAATCTAAACAAAGCAGCAGAGAGACCTCTGACCCAGACCGAACACTCCTGCAAACCGGATAAGACCCAAAAGCCGGAACCCCAAAGCGCAATGAAGCGCTGAAATACACACTTTACCCACCGTACCCGGCGCTGTGACCGCTGATGACAAACCGAATCTCATCATGCCTGTGCACTTGTAATCAGAGCAATCAAGGCCGCTGCTGAGCCAAAGCGCCTGAGCTCAGCATGTCTACTTGATCGGAATAGTTGTGTCGGTACCCTGCCCTGAAATTGAGGGTGGGAAGATACGACAGCTCTAAGGAAACCTCGCCTTTATGTCTTCAAGAGTTGCGGACATCTTCTTGAGATACATCAGGGGAGGGGTGGACAGTGTGGAAACAGGAATGCGCACGACAGGCTCCTCCCTACAGGTGGCTGGAGTGGCTGGGGCCTCTCGCTATGCTGAGGCGCGCAGGAGCTTATCTGTCTGGCTCTCAACTGAACCAGGAACTAGCATTAGCCCATGCGTACGACCTAAATCCATCTTCCACACACTCCCCAGAAACAGCTTTCCTGACAAAAATTTCGGTGGGTGTTGCTTATGCTGTGCTCAACCGCACAAGGTGACAAGGCTGCGCCTTCGCATGGAGCGCCATTGTGGTTCAGCGGCCGGAGAATTTGACGCATGCGGGTCCTATGCAGAACAGTGCTGATGAAATCAACGGCTGCACATCTGATCTCATAAGGCAAGCAAGCTCGCGATCCTCATGGTCTGATGGCCCGATCTTCTCATGTCATTCTCACACTGAAAACCAGAAGAACTCCGAAGATCTGATGCTTCCAAAAGCAAGCATTAGGCGTGCCGCGTCGGGCAAAGTCCTCTGACCAACACCACACGGCTTGGAGCAGACACCCCAATCCTCCCAGTGGCTGAGCCTCTAGCACGGGTGGGGGCTGCCTGTGTATAGAGGAGTTAGGCAACTAGCGAAACACTAACGGCACACTGTGCTATTCAGAAGTGTTCCTGCTTGGGCACGGTGCAGCCGCTTGGCTCGTAAACGCAATGTCAATTCATTGCTTAACGACCACAGGATGTCTTTCGGCCCACGCATTGTCGACGAGCCGTGTGAAACCCTCATAAAACAGCTGCGAAAGACACCAGAAGAATTGTTTTTCATATCCCCACCATGTCCGGCACTAAGCAACGAAATCGGAGCCACTTACGCTCATCACTTATCCCAGTGCCAAATGGAAGCAGCTCTGCACTGGATGCGAGGCTCAGGCGTGCAATTCTCGGGACCCTGACTGTGGCAGCCCGCAGGGTGGGCCTGGCAAAGTCATGAAACACGGAAACGCGACGGAACATGGCTCATGTCACGGCTATACTGAAGATGCTGGAGTAGGGCAAGCAAAAGCAGTTACTAGACGTACATCGTAGCTGCACGGTGCAATAGTAGTAATAGTAGTAGTCGCAGTAGTAGTAGTAGTAGTAGTAGTAGTAGTAGTAGTCGTAGTAGTACTAGTAGTGGTGGTAGCCGCCACGGCTCAGACGTTTTGGAAGTTTCGCGCTGGCTTTCGAACAGGCTCTGGATTCCAATCTTGCGTTGCTAGAGGTCTCAAACAGGCCTCTCCCCGAACGACTAAGGGTTGGTTCCTCACGCTGAGCCATGTGCCATGTGCCAACAGTTTGCGTCTGAGCCGCCAGGTCCCAATTCCTGGACCCAGTACCCTGTCTCAACACGGGCCCACTGGGCAGGCGGTAGGGTTTCCACTAGCCGCGTGGTGGAGGGAGTCACTCGGCTTGCCTTGTGACGAAACAGCGGATGGCGCTGCTCCCAGTGCACTCACAAAATTATTCTCAGATCAGGAAGAATTCTTTCAAGCATGTTTGCCGACAGGTGGCTGCAAGCCAGCAGCCTGTTTCTTACCGAGGTCAGGTTCTGACCCCAGCTCCTCTCAGGCGCATGGGCAACTGCCCACCGCAGCCAGGCTCCAAGCAGTCTTTTGCACCACGATCTCGGGCAGGACAGGCCACCAGGCCTCTCCGAGTACTGTCCTGGAATGCAGGCCATCATGGCCAGCAACAATGGTCGGAAGTCAAATCATGGCTCTCCACTGAGGCACGCCACACCTGTGATGTGTTCGTCCTGCAGGAGACCCACTGGCAGGCTACGGCCGAATTTAGTGTTGCAGGCTGGTACTGCATCTCGTCTGCTTCCGCTGCAGCTCCGAAGGCCTCTAGACGAAAGCAACGCGGGGGCAAGGCCCATACACAGTCACCTGCAGAGGCAATGCCTAATGACGATAAGACGACCCCACCCCGCAAGGAGCCCTCAACAACTCGCGCGGAGGGGTTATGGTTTTCCTGTCCCCACACATACTGCCCAAAAGTGTGCGCTGGCAGGAACATGTCATAGGCAGAGCCCTGGAGGTCAGGTTTGACTGGCACGGGGCCCGCATCAACCTGGTTGCTGTGTATCAACACGTCTGGTCACCGGCCAAACAGGTGCAGACCAATCGTCAGGACAGAGCACACGTCCTGAAGGCTCTTAGCAGATGTGTGCAACGCGTGCCGCACAGGGACACGCTTATCCTGGCAGGAGATTTCAATAGTTCCTTGCAAAAGCAGCCCAGGCTGGTAGGTCCCGAGATCATCAGCCCACAGGAACCGAGACCTGATGAGCCAGAGCTCACCAACTTTCTGCTCAATCATCGCTTGGTTGCTCTCAACACGTGGAGGCCTCAGCCGTCACACACGTTTCAGCAAGGGGACACACGCACTCAAATTGACTTTGTGCTTACGAGGCGCTGGTGGCAATGCCAAAGCCTCTACGCCGATGGCGGGATTCCCGCTGGGCAGCTGGAAAAAGGGCGGGCATCTGCCAATCAGCGCCACTGTCAAGCCAGTTCGGCACTGGAACTTGCCTGCCCCTCAGCTTCAGCAACACCAGTACGACTCTGCTGCCCTGCAAGCTGCTGGCAGGGACAACACGCTGCCAGCTCAGCAAATGCTCGAGTGGGTCAAAGCACGCCTCACCCCGGACATGCAGCCGGCGTCATGGGATCGCCTCCTTGGTGAAGCCACATCCAGGTTTTTCCCTAAGACCCCGGTGGCAATGCCAGAGTCGAGGGTGGGGCCTTGGGCCATTGATGCACCGGCACAGTGACCTGTGCCAGGACTGGATGGTGCTTAGCTCCATCTCGCCAGGCGGCTACCGGAAATTGGGTTAGCACCGCGGCTTGTTTGGCCTTGTGAGTGGCCTGGTCCTGTCGACAGATAATGTAGTCGATCTGCGAGGCCAGTTCCCCAAACGTGAAGGTGGCGAGCTGCCTGTGTGTCGGACGGCCCCATGAGTTAAGAACCGTAAGCGAATGTACAGACAGGATTGCCATGAAGTCGCTTGAGTCCTTGTTGTGGGCCCCCACAGATGGCATAACCCATTTGCCACATACCTTCGGCAGTGGGGTGCAGGTGGTGTTAGCATCGCCTCCCAGAATCAAGGTGTTCCGCGTGGGCAGGCCTTGTAGAGTGTGACGTAGTCGAAGAAGAAGTTTGTGTCGCCTTTCAGAAGTGAGTTTGTGATCGTTTGCAGAGTACTGGTACATATTGAGTATGTCAATGGGCTGCCTGCGATTGACTCGTACATGTAGAAGACGGCCCGGGTGAACAGCATGAAACTGAATGTCATGGCATTTCGGAACCACCTTGACTGAGATCATCACAGGGACGCCTCCGACCCGGTCTTCTTTTGCTTCTCCAGAAGAATGCACGAAGTGAAATTGACCTGTACTCCAGTTGCCATCGAAGGTCCATTTGGTCTCTTGTACAAGGCAGACATCTATCGCATTATCAGCAGCAAAAGTTTCCAATTCCCGAAAGACTTGTGCATGCAGCCCTCTTGCATTCCAGGTCATGGTTCGCAGCGTTTGTTGCCGATGCACGGGCCTGGAAATGCCGGGAAGCGCACGAGTTTGTATGGAAACAGGTTGAAACCATCGATGTTCTCGCCAGACGCCTCTGTAGTACGATCCTCCTTCTCGGCAAGCACGTGCATATGCTCGCCTGTAAGTTCGCTTAGCACAACTGGAAATGTCGTGACTATGAATGGGCGGTTGAGCCTCCCGATGACCCACGTGCTTTGCCAAAATGACTCCAGACGTCCTAGTGGGATCGACGTCAACCCTCACATCTGTACCCGTGGAAGAGCTAGGGGTGATTTGCAACCACAGCAACGCACAAAAGAGTGCAATGATGACTGGTGTCCTGTGTAGTCCTCCACGAGCACGGCCGGACTTGGGACCGACCCGGCTATAATTTGCAGTCGTAGTAGAATGGCCTGCCAGCACATATGCTGTTTTTGCCCTCTTTGCTGTTAGCGGAGCCTTGCGTGGGAGTGGTAGATGTCCGCTCATCGTCCCTGGCATGGTCATGTAAGAATAATTGAAGTGCTGTGCTCACACGTGACATCAACAATGAGATTCTGCATAAGGTTCCCGCAGGCATTGTCAGAAACGAAGAGGTACTGTACCTGGCCGTGCAGCAGCTGGATGTGTAGGGTAGAAGCTGAAGTAGCAGAACTTGTGTACAGAACGCGAGCAATAGCCACAAAGCGAGGTGCTCCTTTTTGGGGTGCCGCCGTTCATCAAGTGGTAGCCAACTGTGCAATCTAGGGACGGCCGATGCGCAGCGCGAGCACAACGAGCAAGCTTCCTGAACCCGAATTAGCTGAGTAGTGTTTTCACACCTGCCGTTGTGTACACTTCGG